>JAHZMZ010005261.1:0-16815 GCA_027743805.1 Lepidocyrtoides sp. E14
CATGGAAACACTTCGCCTGATCCGCAGTAACCAGGTGCGTCTTCCCAATGACCTCGAAAGCTCAATCGACACTCTTCTCACTTTTGCTGGACAGTTTCGAGATTCTGGAATCTCACAAAACTTTGAGCCTGCCATTAACTTCTTTCCAAACATCTTTGCTGGTGTTGGAGACTTCCTGTCTACTCTCATAGACAGTGTGTTTATTTTCATTGCTCCAGGAACCGCCGCAGCAGCAGGAATCAGTGGTACCAATGCTGCGACTGCGACAACTGTTGCATCAGTGCCAACTTCGAGAACACCTTAAATAGCAGATTTTTTTTAGTTTTAGTGAATACTTTTTTATAGTCCTTTGTGTATCGTGAAAAGTAAAAAAAATAAAATACAAAATGCACATTCCATTATAATGATGATATGATGAGAGTCATTTCAGGTTATTTTCTACTCATTTAATTGAATTAAAACGATTTAATAATGCAACTGAAAAAAGCACCCATTAATAAAGTGTAAACATGACTAGTTGAATGTATCCTCTTGAAACATTTGCGGGTGAAAGATGCATTTTGTGAGAGTCCATACAAATTATATATATTTTAATTCACATGATTTTCTTTATTTTCCATTTTTATTTCGATACGACATATTTTTTAAGAGATTTTAACTACGTACTGATTACATTAATCCCATAATATTATGTACCTTATGTATAACGATCAACGTAATATCGGCACTAGAAATTTGTGCACATAAATACACATTATTTACATTTAAAAAAGATTTTCAGCAATTAATGTCATTAGCATGTACATCTGCTTGTTAACCCTTTATCAGCAAAACGAATAAATGCATATCTGTACTGTAGATCCTTGTAAATTATGGTAATAATAACTATATTAATAGTAACAATAACTTTACTAGAAATCGTGAATTGCATTGTAAGTACGGTATTATATAATAATATACTTGCTTCCTACATGAATATTTTTGTGATTATTTTACACCTTTACAATCTTAACTTAAAACCTACACAGTTAGTGGCAAGCATTCTTGAATAAAGTTCTTACTTTATCGATTTCATTAGCAATAATTACTTAAATATGACGCGTTGATACTTTTCGTACATTTTTTAAAAATCATTCCTCTGAATTATTCTCCTTATCGTGTAAACTCTCACATAAAACGCTTGTACACTCTGAGTTGCTCCTACCCATATTATATTTAATTGTGTACAATTTTTTACTTACATACTTCAGAACATTGGATTGACGTAAATAAATAGCTTTTTTTGCACTCGTTTTGAATTTTTATTAAAATCAAATGGACATAAAAAGTTTCTTTAGTATCGTTTATAACCTTATTCTGCAACCGCACTGAATCATGTCGACGTACTGTTGAACACCTGCAGGCATATTCACGCATAATTTACGTAGATAAAGTCTCGTAGTTCCAACTTTTTTTGGCAATCGTAAAAGGAAAGAAATTGAAGAAATAATAATACTACTACATCAATCACTGTATGTCCTATAACTCGCTTGCGGATGAAACTTGTCAAAGTTTTAATAACGAACGTATTTATTTATATTCAATTGTTCGTTTTACCAAAAAAAGTTTAAGAGTATTTTAAGACCAGCAAATAGTATCTTAGATACTTGGACTTGTAACTTGCTAAATTTTGAGCTAAAATAATTTCAACGTAATTTATAACCTATTAAAACAGAATGAAATTCGAATTTGGAATTGACATGATGAACATACAGTATCCGTTTTTCGAGTTGTAAAAATTCCTTTTAAAAGATTCATTAATCCCTTGTTGCTAATTGTTTCATAAAGTATTTACAAAATGCTAATAATTTATGTATGTAGTTCTCCTTTTCAGTCCATTGATTGGAATGATAATACAAGTTGACGTGGTTATCTTTTACGGTTGTAGAAATTTTAATTATTTACAATAATGACGCAAATACAGATACATGCATGCATTTGGAAATCCCCATATCAAGTTTCAACGTTTACATAATATAATTATAAAGCTAAATGTGTTTTGTGAGCTAATTTTAGTCAGTATTATAATAAAACCAGGTTGATGGTGTGAGCTTCACTGCAAGTAAAGTCTGAATAATCTGATAGATCTATCGTAACATTATTATGCATCTAAAAACGTGTCATATACATTATTACTCCAATTGTCTCCTCATTGAAAAAAACGGAATAAAAATAATTTCATTTTACAAAGGTGGACAGACTGGACAACAGATACAAACTATGGCCGTTTCAACTGACAATTTAACTTTTTATTGAAAAATGCCAGAAGAAGTAGGAACACCTTTACAAAAAAACTAATCGGTATACATATTTATTTATGTAGTTTGGACTTTTTTCCTTATTATTAAGTATTATGTACTTACCCTACAATCCACATAATATAATACGATAATTAATTAAACTTTCTCTATCACTTAAAAATAATACATGCTTGGTTGTACGTAATGACAGCAAGTAAGCCATATGCCTTTATAAACTCATCATAACGAATACAACATTTCACATAACTTCTTTATACCGAACAACATTAAAACATTTCTTTCCTTTTAAATCTCTACACTAACTGGCTTTCAAAAACAGAATACTGCTGTTCCAATCCAACACAGTGGTACAAAAAGAACAGTTTTTGCAGACACTGACAGATGGAGTTTGCTTCAAATAAAGTATTTCAGTACAACCTTAAACAAAAGAACGCATTATTATTACACTACAGCAAGCTTGTTTGTGTACTGATGTATTAGGCATGGCACGGTTAAGAAACTTTTCCTTTTTACTGTTTCTCAGACATTGGCATATTATGTGGTGTTAAAGTGGTGGCAAGAAGGGCATCTTGCAACTGAATGGGAACACGCAGTGTTTTATACAACAGTCCGAAAAATGTTTCGCTTTCACCACACTGCTTTAAGTACATACTTGTGATAGAAAGTTTACGTAGACTAAATTAATGAAGTACGAAAGTACTTATTTTTATAATTGTATTTACTTAAAGCTACATTTAAAATTGTATTTTTCTTTGTATTGAAGCATAATAATAAATAGTTTTTAATAAAGAAAGTAATTGTAATTAATTAGTACGACATATTATATTTTAACAGTTTTAATCATATAAATTATTTTCTAGTTAGTTAAATAGCTTTATTTGAATAGATGAATCACAATTCTCTCTCTTTCCCCCACTTCATTGTCGTCATTAGGGCAACAATAACTGTGCGACAACTTCAAGTGTGGCTAATGGGCTGTTTTTATGGCATACGAGGCCTCCACAAATTTGCCTTGTAGTACGTTTCCTTATGCATCGAGGGGCACCGCTTACCCTAAATAAGAGAAGACGTTCAAATTTTAGATTTATATAAAATCAAGCTTTTCAAGTACACTACAATATACAATCACTGAGCAAAGAAAGTTACAGGATGGTTTTTGTTTCCTCTGAAATTCTCACAGAAATTGTACGCAATACCTCGCAGATCCTTCAAAGTTTTGAGCATGATTACAGCAAAGAGCATTTTCTGTTTTGTATTTGGCTGTATTGCCTACTCTCTTCTAAAAGGGTAATGCAATGCGCACATAATGTTTACTATAATGAAAGCTATTGAACCGTTCTGTTAGTAACGTAGTACATACTACTGCTACTAAATGGGAACAAACTGAAGAAGGTGATCAAGGCTTCTGATGCTTTTATTGCTGTTTGCAGTGCACCTTTTACCTTTTTTTTGTGAACGAAAAACCAAGCTAGAAAAAAGTTGCAATAAGGGGGAAAAGGAGAAAAAGGCTTTTAAGAGTGTTAAACCAAATAAGTAGTTCACCTTCATTGAATTGTTACTATTATTATTATTAGTGCAAGCATACAAATTCTAATATCCGTAGCAGCATTAACCTGCAGATACCTTCATTTCATACATATGCTTTCTTTAGAAGGACGACGGAGAAAGGAAAAATAAAATAAATGGGGCCCATATCATAAATGAATACTGACCACTACTGCACCACCGCATTTACCCAACATGCATTTGTGCTTAGTTAAAAGGTAAAGACGCTTAATAGAAGTTGAGAGAGAGAAGTAGTAAATAGCACTAAAGAACTTTGTGTGCATTTTTTTCGTACAGTCTGTTTTTGCTGGTGAAAAATAAAGAAGACGGTAAAGAATGTGTTCTGGTGAAAGGAATACAAAAGTATACATTTTTTTGTGAAATCAACATACCTATATCCATATATGTATATAGTGAATGTATAGTGAATTTTTGGTGTAGATGTGTACAAAATATAAAATAGTCATTGAAAACGGAAATGGTCAGTAATGACTCCCTTGGGATAGCACTGAAACAATGCTTGGTTATGTTGGATGACCCGTGTGGTTCTCCTTTCACGTCACTTTACACAAAAAAGGAATGGTCCCACAAGACTCACAATAGATAATGAGAGGCTTTTCCTTGCTCCATGATTACTGTGTAGAAACTAGGTACAATGTTGTGAATGCATGTGTATGTATGTATGTTTTTGGTGTAAGAGCATCAAGACAAGATCGACATGTTTTACCAACAAATATAGGTTTTTGTTTTGTTTTCCTTTTTTTCTTGTCACAATTTTCCCACCCTTTCCTTTTGTTATTTTACCGAAGAACATGAAGTCTCTCTCTATTGTTTCTTTGTGACAAAGAACAAAAGACTTCAAATAGTATCGCCAATACTGCCAGGAATGTGAAAATGTACATATAGAGAAATGCAACGATAATATAGTGTATGTTTTCGAGTGCCACATTCTTGTAGTATTTATTGTAGGTCTTATTTATGTACTAGGTCAACATCACAACTGGAAATGCCAAGTACTCTTGATTTGTTTGCTTTTTCTTTCTGTTCTCATCAAAAAATCAGAGGGAGCTCAAGCTAGTGTTCCATACGGAATAATACTACACACGAGAGGATTTTTGAAAGGCTTTATGACATTTCCTCGAAGAAAACAATTTTTGTTGTTGTTCCTCCATCATCTTTACTTTATTCATTACCGTTGTTGCTTTTTATTGTGTGTGTTGTGTGTGCACTTTGTTTGTTTGTAGGTGTGATGAGATGAAGCCTTCTACTATGTAAATATGTATGTATGCTTTTTCTAGTGCTTGGACGGAATATTTGTTCAAATGCCATTTTCTACTACAGCAATTTACCGATTGTTGTAAAATCCACGTTTTTTGCTCGAATAGCTTTTCTTGACAAAGTTTGCTGTTTAGTGGTCAAGAAAAGTGTGGATGGATGGAATGAATTCAAAGTGGTCGGTAATGCGATGAGATGCCAAGAATGGAAAATGCTCTCATATTAACTCGTAAAAGGGAAAAACGAGCGTACTAACAACTTTCTACCTTCGCTTTTTTTACATTTCACCTTTTTCTTCAGAGGAAGAGCTCTATGAACATAAAAGCAGGAAGGAAGTGAAGGACAACGAGCCATTTTCAACGAGCTAAAGGCATCAACCAGTTTTATTGAGAATATTCGTGTAAGTCTTTCGATTAAGGAGAATTTATCTCCGCAGGGGGCCTCTAAAAGAAAACTATCTCTTTATTCTCCTTCCTTCTCCGTTTTATGTATGTATGTGCATACTCACGTTGAAAATGCCTTCATTGTACAGCAGTATTGTAAAAGCTTGAAAGAGAGACATAGAAAAAAAGAAAGACAAAGAGCATTGTCTCCTTTACTCTTTGTCGTATTGTTCCTGTCACCAGACAAGTCATGGCTGGCAATCAAAAAAGAAAGTAAACGTGTACTACTTATACCACCACCTACAACTACCACTAGTCATGTGCTCCTCTCTTTCTGTGACCAAGTGCATTTTTTATAAACGGTAGCGACAGTGGTCAAGTAAAAGGCTTATCTTATGAACACATATATTATACGACTACTTGTACTATATTTAACAGCCTGTTTTCTCCTTGTCTTCCTTCTTTTCACAATAATGCAAGAGCAAGAAGAAGGTCGCTGTTATACGAAGCAATTTAACATTTTCATTCCATGTATCGTTCTCTCTTAACAAGCCATGTTGGTAGAACTAGTACCCTTGTCTCGTACGTGCAAATGCACGGAGCACAAATGGTTATTTCTTTTGTACTGGCTCACAGGTACAGGTAAAATGACTTTGCTACGCACAGGTACTATAACATCTACACATTCATATAAGTAAATGGACATTTTCGGTGATGGTGGTGGTTGTAGTAGTGCTCCTTCATCATCATCATCATATCCTTCTCACCGGAAAAGGCTAACTGTTTGGTAAAGCATATCACTAACCGTTTATTTATTGTCTCATGCACTTTATCCCTTATTTCTTCTTTTGCTGGCGTCTCAGGTTCTCTCACGCTCACTCTCTCTCTGCTTCTCCACTACCTGTTCTGGACTTTTTTTCTTCTATCGCTCACTACGAAAAGGCCATGTAAAGTCGTACTGGTTGTTAAAGAGGCAACAGCCTTTACTTTTTCAATGCTTTGATAGTGAAGGAGGAGTAGCACTGGGTATACTACGATCAGTATGATAATAAGGATCAGGGCCAAAGTAGAAGCAAGACTTTAATATTAATCTTTACAGCGTTTGCCTTTTGTATCATGGTATAATAATAATACTACAGACTAGTGCTTTCACTACCAATTCTTGAACTATCCAACCTAGAAAGAGAAAACAACAAGCACCTCTTTACACGATTTTATTATCCATTCTTTCTGTACCAATCTCATATTTCTTTCACAAGCCTTGCCAGAATGAAGAAAAAAAAACATCACCATTCCGCTCTCATTTTACAATTGTAATAGGAAACGGAGATAAAGAGAGAAGGAGAAAAGGTCCTCTCCCCTGTGAAGAAAAAAAAGGAGAGGAGTGGTGGTGTAAGTCGTGCAACGCCTTAATTAAACGATATATTTAATTGTATGTAATGTACAGTGAAATAAATGTGACTGAACTAAACCAGTTCTCCTTTGCTGGTACTTGCATTGTTATCACCCCAAAAAATCGTCCGCCAACGTCCTAACCTACTGTTTTCATTATTTTATTTACTCTTTTGTACAATTTTTTTACCTGAGCTTGAGGGAAGTTTATGTTTGTCCTCACTGTTCTGTGGTGTAGAGGTTGACTCGGTCGAACGTTCATTATATTAGTTTTTGGCTGATCCGAATTGATCCCTTGTTTTAATTGACGCCAAGCATGAATCTAGAATAATCACAAGAGGGAAAAAAATAATGAAGCTAAAAAGAAATCTAGTAATTAAGAAAGGTTTCCCATTTTCCTGTAGGTAAGTGCTTGACTCTTTCTCTACAAACTAACGTGACAGTTGGTGATCAAAATCAAAGAAACGAGGGTATGCATTAAACTTTCTTCTTCACGGCATGAATATGTTTTGATTTAAGTACCACAAACCATGAAGGGAGAGCGTCTTTATAGGTGCTGATTGATCTGGAAAAAAATAATGACAGGACAGTGCATTCATTTTGCATGAATTTTTTTAATTACTGGCACGCATATGTTATTTTTTATTAGTTGCCACTACAATTATAACTGTAATGTTTAGACTTGATGTTTATCTCTAGTCATTCTGGGAACGCACTTATATTTCGTCTACTTGTCGTTGTTGGCACATACCAAACTCTTGCCTTTTTATTAGAGTGATGATAGATACCAGGGTGAGCTCAGTTGGATATATATATAATAGAAGCAGAGACAAATTGTGTTCACTTGTCTGATTTTATTTGGCTCGAAGAAATTTCCGTACGAGCTATGAGATGTTAACCAATAAAGCGGTTGTACATTATATCCATCCTTACTGGAAGATACATATTACGTATCTCATTGTTAAGGAAAAGGGTGAAAGGCCGGAAAACAAGACAATACACAAGAAATGTCACTTTCTTATAGTTTAACAACGTTTAGTAGAAAATTTCCTCTGACTTGACTTTGCAGTAAACGTTCAGATTTTATAGAGGTTGTTGTTAGCTTTGCTCATTTTCTCAGTTGGTTGAGCTTTTTGTTAGTTGGTTAGACTTTATCTTCATCAAGATTATGTGATTGTGGTGATCAGAGGAACCATCTGTAAATTCACTCAATTCACTGAATCCGCTACTCATCATTTCAAAATATCAAGTCAAGTCACGTAAGAACCTCGACGCAAGAGTTGCGCTACGCTAAACAAAAACGAGACAAACCTCACTGGTAAATTTATCCAGGTGCATGGAAAGGATTAACCTGATAGATACAGAAGGACATACATTCGATACACACCGTTTGGAATTAATCAAAAATAAATGTTTGTATGAGATAAAGAGATGAGCTAAATAAGAGTGACGATGACATAATGACATTTGTGCTTTGTCAACAAATCAAAAGGTAGCATCCTTTAAAAAAAATAAACCTTTATAAATAAAACTTTCTTTGAGTTGCTAACATGCTCAAAAGCATACTGTATAGCTCTCCATCATTGAAACTCGTGACTGATAAAGTCGTGTTTGTGAGAAAACTAAACTTTTATTTTAAATAAACAAGAAAGAAACTTTATTAGTCTCCTTTTGTATAAAAAGGAAACATGTTATTATAATAACAACTATCTTTTAGATTATCATATTTACCACTTTCAAAGAAATGAATGTTAGAAAATTACAAGAGCTAACAAAGTTAACTACCTTATAATATGCCTTATTATAATACGTTATTATTGAACAGACTCATAGTAAGTTTATTATCATGGTCGCCAGCATCATTCGCTAAAAATAAAAATCCGCCATTGCTATTTATTCAGTAATCTATTTATGTATGCACTACTGTATGCATGGCATACATATAAGCTATGAGGTTATTTCCACTAAGCTATCAAAACCGCAGAAAAGTGCTGACTCCTGTATTATTTCTTTTTTTAGTAACTTACCAGACCGCATCTACTATTCTCCTTTTTTTCTTTCCAGCTCTATATTATGCAAAATGGAAAAGGAAACATTTTCAATTCCAAATTCCAACTGGTCCAACAAGCAAAGACAGCCAATAAGACGAGAACGACGAGTCCATTTTCTCTCGTGTAAATTAACTTTCCTAAGTGTGAAAAAATTCTCTTCTTTTTTGTCTTTACACAAAGTGTCACCAAGTTTGCTTTCATGAGAGAAAAAGAAGAAGAAAAAAATAAGTCCATTCACACTTCCTTCCTTTTTTCTTCACCCCAGCAACGAATACTTACTCAAATAGTATTGACAGAAGTAGTAATGGTGATACATAGTATTAGTATATAGCGACTGCATGTTTCTTGATGATGATGACGACGATGTGCTAGAGATGCATGGTAAGAACTTTTCTAAAAAGAAGTTGCGTCCTTTTTAGATTGAGCATAGTACATTATGAGTTCACTCACTTCTACCCAAATGAATAAACCAAAATACCTAAGAAGAAAGTAGCATAGAGCAGAGCGTCGTCACAAGCTTATTATTACTACCAATATACATTACTCAATGGTGCATACATACATACCTACTTGCACAGTATATACGTACGTACCTATATCTGAGATGAATGAAAAAGTGTAGAAAACATTATTACATACATTTGTGCTGAGCTGCGGAAAGAAATTGAAATATTGCTGTAATCTTGTAATAACTGGAGGAGAAAGTGAGAAACAAGTTACATTTTACACTGCTACTATCATTTTTCTCCTGTGTTGTACGTATACACGGTCTACTTGAGTGTGTAAAATGTTTGTCCCCGAATCTCTGCCTCTTTCTCTCTCTCTCTCTCTCTCTCTCTTGTTAAAAACGAGTGCATATAACTGATGACACGAAACAAAACCGCAGTGATAAACGGTGGTGACGATGACAAACTTATATTTTTTTGGACTATCACTTCTTCACCCACGACAATATAAGTGCAAACAATGCATTTTCCCTGCACTTCTCGGTAACAAAAAAAAATAACAAAATGTCGTCTGAATGGCTTTTCCTGCAAAATTGTTTGGTGGACACAATATATACTTGTAGAATGAATATTTGAATAGAGTACAGAATTTAAGCAGCAGCAGTAGTAGTGGCAATATTAATGGCTCTGGCTCCGTACACAGATAGTACAGGAAATACAAACAACTTCTAGTCAAATTCATTCAACTTGTTCAACTTGCATTTCTAAAGAACAAGTCTACACCCTCAGTTTTGCTTCTGGTTTTCTGTCTATACTGGCCCATTAGCTGATTAGCAAAAAGAAAGGAGGGAAAGAAGGAAGGAGAGATGAGGCGAAATTGTTTTGTTTGTATGGAAACGGGACTACTTGACAGATGGGGTTGTCCCGGTGTTTGTCGTACCAACAAACTTCCTTCTTACTACCCTGCAACTACCATCATCAAAGTAGCTTATTTATAATAATATGGATGATAACATGGCCATGGTTGGATTTTCGTGTATTTACGAGTAGTTGTACTAATATTTATGTACTTTTCAGCAATTACTCCGTCTTACTTGCATACTAAGTAAACATTATTATTACGCATATTATGTGAAAGTACTTACATTAGCATGCATTGCACTGCAGTCAAGATGAAAAGTAAGCAAAATCGTTGGGAAAATTGGGAAAAGAAGAATGACAGGAGAAAGTCATTCCTATGCAGTGTGCCATTATTCGTGGAAACTTTTTAATACAATAAAAATGCTGTTCTACTATTCGTGCTCTCCTCTTTTTTTCTCCACTCCATTCATTCATTCATTCTTTCATTCATACAGTTTGTCAACTAGTTTACATATAAATACTGACTTGGCACATTATAGAAAAAAAGGAGGGAAGAAAACGTGACTGTAAGAAGAACGATGAATGAGGCCAGGGTGAAGTGAAACTAGTAGAGGATAAGAACAGTAAGAACTTTCTTCGACGGAGAGAAAAACTCTACTTTTATTTGTGCATCTACCATCCATACTGTTACTACTCTACCACCACCACCACCACCATCAAAACTTGTGCTTGTGTAAGTACGTGCTAGTCAATAATAAATAGTGTTACACACACACAAGCAAGCTACCAGACAAAGTCGAACTTACAAGAGATTTTGAAAAGAGCATCGTTCTTTGAATCATTTTTCCTAGGAAAAGATGATTTAGCCTGGTTTACCACCACCACTTTACCATGTTCTTCCATTGAAATGCATTAAATTTATTGTAAAACATGCATGCACAATAAAATCCTTTTCCGTCTTCTCGTCTTCTTTATAGTGATGGTGGTGTGGAGTGGAATGGTGGTTGATGACGAGGAGAATCGGTTGCTGAAAGGAGAGAGGAGGATTCATTCACTTAATTTAAGTGCATTGTATGAAATGTTACAGGCTTGTATGTATGTATGTACATGATGACTATGACTGCTTGCCTGTGTGTGGCATGGCATTGGGTGGCATGATCCTTCTCACGGCAGTCGCTTCCGTTGTTGACTGACGGAGTTTGTATGTGAGAGAGAGAGAGAGGGTGAGAGTTTGTGAGCGACCATGATTGGAAAGGAATGCCGTGTCACTATCAATCATAATTAGTTGTCATTCAGAATGACATATTTCATGGAGCCCCTTTGAACTGTTCCTGTTTCCTGTTCAGCAACAACAGCAACTAATGCTAATAATGTTGCTATTCTGTGTTTTGTGTGAGGGTGGTAGGTATGATGTAGGTAGATAGGTAAGCAGATTGTCTATTTATTTCACTCAAGTGCTGTTACTGCTACTGCTGCTGCTTGGCTCAAAGTGGGCAATCCCTGGGTTTAATCCACATAAAAAATATTCTGATCAAGTGGAATATGTTTGGATGGATAGACAGGTTTTGTGTGCTTAGTCTAAACTAAGCTTCCATCATGCTTTAATATAATACGCAAATATACGTAGACAAGGTAAAATAATAACAACAGTGTAGCAGAATAAGCTGACAGCAGCCAATATTCATAAAGTATGCCTATTAATGTATGCACAACTCGTTCAGATTAAAATGAACGTCAGGCAATAATAATGGCAGAGAAATGGGATGGGTAGTTGCAATTGATTCTCCCAGCAAAAAGCAAAACTGTACTTTTCATGTTTGAACAATTTATGCAAATTATTATTTATTGGATAACTTGTCATCATCATCCGAGCCTCTTCCATTCTTGTTGTTTGGCCAGGATAAAGTTCATTTAGGAAAGTTAAACAGGAAAGGTTCAGTATACATATTTATTCAATTCGGCATGTCAGGAATTGATGCGATTTTCAAAGCAAATTTTATACATAGGTAGGTAGGTACACATCTCTTACAGTAGTAGCGTCCCTGGTAAAAACAGTTTTCTCTAAATCAAAGTACAATAAATATCATTAAAACTGCCAAGGAAGTAAATTCAACCTCTGGAAAAGCCTTTCACCATTTTTAATAACCTGAAAAAACTTTCATACATAAACATTAAATGATTGCTACACGCTATCATCGGAATTGTAAGCGCCAGCTGCTTCCAACTGCTCATGATGCATAAAATGGCAATATTGGTTTCATATCTCATTTTATCACATCTCCATATTATATTTTTTTCAGTGAAGGAATGAATTTTTCGTACGCATGTATACTACTATTGCCTTACATTGCTTTCCTACATTCATGTCTGTCTGACCCAATTCTTTCAGTCTCACTTTTGAATTCACATCGGTTTGAAAATTAAGTAAGCGCAAATATGCTGAGCCAAGCACTAGTCCATTCACTACTTAAACTATCAGTGGAAAAGGACTTGGGGATGAAATAATCCCTCTTGAGTATAATTTCATATATGGAAAACGTTATGGTTTATACATACACGTGGACAAGTAGGTGTGAGTGTCGCGTGTATATTTTTACGTGCAAGAAAGATGAGTAGTAGTGACTAGTGAGAAAACTGAAAGCGGTTTATTTTACTGATCTTTTTTTTCTTCGTGTTTTGCTGCTGGTCTGCTTTCTAAAACTGACAAGCTCACAGAGACGTCCTCTGAATTCCCAATTTCATTATATGAAAACGAGTTAGTGGTGACACAGAGAAGAAGGACAGAAATGAGGAAGAGGTTCAGAGCTACTTTCTTCTGCGGTGATGCGTTTTACAAAAAAACGTGCTGGATTCCTTTGCTTACTTAGCCATTCAAGCGAACAACCAGTTTTACCATATGTGAGAGTAAACTGGAAATCGTACCTAAAATACTACATTCCCTTTCTACCACAAACACAAATAGACTTTTATCAATGCATGCATGTAATACGTCTATTCCTTGTGAACGTGTACCAGTCGTGCGACCATGTCATAAGTCATCTTTGCCCACCTCACACGGTGCACACAAATATAATATTGAGCATATAAACGTGCGTGTGTTGTGTAGAAATGAAAAACTAAGAGGATAACAAATTCTAAACCGAAAGAGAGGACGTGTGAGAAACAACAATTTTCACATCCAAAACAAAACCACCACTACCACACCGTCAACCAAAAGAGAAAGCCACTGTATCCACCACCTTCATCACTTCAACCACCCTCAACAACTCACCCCATTCGTCAACCACCTCAACCGCATTTATTAGCCCGAGTAAAATAAAGAACAAAAGGGAAACGTTCGTTGATCCAGCGAAAAAAAATGTGTATCTCTTTTCTCAACTATTAATACAGTTTTGCGGTTTGTTGTTGATGATGACGGTGATGTGGTGCCGTAGTATCATCAACAACCGCATTGTAACGCAGTATTTCTCCCTCCACTCTAGACCCACACATGTATATATAGCTCTAGGGTCACATTATCCCATCCATCTATCCATTCACGGGATCCATTTATCTAAAAAAAGAGAGAGCAGCATCGTCATCATCATCATCAACAACAAAAACAACCTCATCTAAAAGAGCATTGTCCCAGCAAATATGAAACAAGACAAGAAGATGAGAGTGCACATTGTACTATAAAAAACGAGCGATCATCAAGCCCAAAATCTGAGCAAAGGGAGAAACGAGAAAGGAAAAAAAAGCAGGGCAAAAAAATAGATGGATATGTACGCACTACCTTCCCACTCTCAGATTTCCCACACCAATACTGTTTCATCACTGTTGCCGGAAAGATGACGATATGCCAACTACTACCACAAGGAGAAGAAGAAGAAAGTAAAAGCTGCCGTGGTGTGTTTGGTGGTGAAATAAAGATGCGGTGGGAAAACAAGCAACAGAAGCACAGCAGTAGTGCTGATGCTGACTCTTCATGTGTGATGATAACTCAACTCTCTCTCTCTCTCTGTTTTCATCTTTTTTCTTCTTTTCCGTTTTTCCTCCAGTGCGAATACTCTCTCAAGATTTCTCTATTACTAGAAAATTTTTCCATTGCATTGGCCTGGCCCACGCACACACAGAGGAGCAGAGAGAATCATATATCCCTTCTTCTGGGCTCCATCCGTACATTTGTCTTCCTTAGCGGAGCAAATGTATGAGACAGCACATTACAAATGATTTACCCTGATGATTTCTTAATCCCTTTACCCATTTCGCTACTCATTCCTTCTCTTTATACAGTACTTGTGGTATGATTTGGTGTGGTAATGATGATATTCGCATTGTTGTTAGTCTCGAACTATGTGTGTTTTTTTTCTTCTTTCAAATGACACGGGTCACACACTTATAACAAAAGTTATGCGAAAAGTATATTCACGTAAATATGTATAAATAAATGCGAGGAAAATCATAACATGGGTACATATTTTTTTATAAGGAATGCCCAAGAGAAAGTCGGTTTATCATATGATTTCGTAATACTTTAGATTTTATAGGGTAGTCACTTAGTCAGCATAATAATAATTTTATGTTATGTTGTTTTTTCACTTCATTAAACCTTTTCTAGAATGTTTGCTCACTTAAATTTGTTGGTGAAGTAGGCAGAATCAACGGGAACTTGCTCACTTTCAGAGAACCGATTTTCGCTGATATCAATATGAGTACAGCGTATTTGTAAAAGCTTTTAGTTATTGTTGTAACTTGGATTTTTTAAGAGATAAATATCGTCCAATTTCATTTTTTATACTAACTTAAGACACCACCATAAATAGTTTAGTTTGGAATATTGTGTTCATTACTTTTTTTTAACCAATTGGGGTTTAAAGTTTAATTTTATTTTGTGTCTGTGGATAGAAGCTTAACCGTTTTGCCTCTTCTGCACAAAATATTGCAAGAGAGTTAAAAATTGCAGTTTTACGTTTTGACACTGACAGTTTGATAAATGCCTAATGTACTACCATAAAGCCTCTAAAGTGCTTATTCAGTGATTAAAAATGTGTATGACATGCATTATATGCACTGCTAAAGACTAAAAGGACGATGAGAATCTAGTAAGAATTTGTAAACTGTGTTGTCTTTACTGACGACAGTCGTAAAATAATTCAGTAGCGAAACGTAGAAATATACAGGCATTGTTTTTGAAGCAGCAATAAACAACGCAATGGTATTTACTACATGATTTGAATCTTCAAATAAACTATTTTTTTTTCTATTCAGGATTTATTTATATGTGCCTATGACTTGTATACACTTTGACTTTTACTCATGTTTATGGTTCAGATTTTTTCCTAAAACAAACATTCTTGTACAGTCTACGACGCAATCTAATACATATACCGCAAAATACCTTAATGTATCAGTGCTGCACAGCACGTCTAATTAGTTGTCTCATAAATTCAATTATCTACTTGAAAAGTTATAAAAAAATATAATGCATTGTACAAAAAAAACCTGTGTAATTTTATATGCAACATTTTGAACACTACAAAATTTGAAAAAAGTAGAAGGAAACTTACTGCGGAATTTGATTTGATTTAAAACACTTGTCAGGATTCTGAGCTCAGAGTTTGGAGGCTTCATCATGTCTTCATCCTGAAAATGAAAGAAAAATTGTAGCAACCAATGTTCAGCTGTTACAAACAATTTTGCATCCTGTGATAATTTTATGTAAGTACATATAAACGGGCAATTAGTCAGTAATTTTCATGTGGATGTATGCAGTTCTTTTGTTGGTGTTCAATTCAAAAGAAAAAGAAAATTTCGACGAATGAAAAAGTAGTTGACTTTAAGAGGTATTTAATTTTGAAATAAGACTCTCGTAGGCTTGTAACTTAAAAAGTCATTATACTTCTCTATGTAATTCATTTTGTTAACAATTTAAATTCGGACGTAATGCTACAACTGACAACCACTAGCAATTATAATGTAAAAGGATGATGCTCACAATAAATGGGAAAATAACTAAAGTTTTCATATTATGTAGATAAGAAAGAAAGGAAGGAGAGTAGTAACCATGAAAAGTATTAATAAACAGAATAAAATATTTATTTTGGGTATTTCAACATCAAAGGAAGCAGATGAAACAGTATTACAGTGGTCAAAGTCACATGGGGCATGTGAATATTGTCATCTGTAAAAACATTAGCATTGCTATTGCTACAGTTACCAGTGCGCAGTACAAAAAGCATTTTGAGAATCCCATAGAAAATGGCAAAGATCGTAACAAAATGATAATAATATTAGTGTGAGAAGAACAGCAGAAGTGAAATATCGAATAATAATAAAGTTTAGACATAGTAAAAGGAACAATAATTGATATGACCTACCGACACTCGGACCATGATGGAAATGGCAGCAACACCATTTGGCTTTTGTTGGGCATCTGACAAATTCGCATACAGCTCCACATTGAATCCATAAAGTTGCAGCTGGAGAAACAATAAAATTCACTTTGATTTGCATGAAATCTTCCTCGCACAGCAGCGGCATCAAATATCCTTTATCATCATGAAAGTTTCCTGCTCTGCTT
>JAHZMZ010005262.1:0-12828 GCA_027743805.1 Lepidocyrtoides sp. E14
TCCCTCTTCTCTTGTTTTCCTCTCTCTCTCTCTCTCATTTTGACTGCAAATAACCAACAACACAACGAAATGGTGCTTGCTTTTCACACCAGAAAGGATCTAAGACGGAACTTTTTTTTTTCTCGGTGAAGTTTATGATGACTTCTACAGCTTTTGACTAGTACAACCATGTTATGTTACTGCTGCTGCTAGTTGCTTGAAAGCAAGTAAAAACTAACATCATCGTGGCACATCACATGCATATGAATGTGGTCATAAGTAAGAGGAATAATAAGAGGAAAAAGGGAAAGTATGAGGAGAAGAAGTGAAGAGAAAGAAGAAGAAGGAGGAGGATGGCTGGCTGGCTGGTTGGTTGGTTAGTGAGGAAAAAGACGTATTAAATATGTCCGGATATATTACACAAAATGGTGTGTGCTTTCAAAAAAAGAAAGTTATTATATGTACTTTAGGGTGTAAAACTACACAGTCAAGAAGAATGAAAATGCCATTGTGCCGCAGTAGTAGCATAACACAAGCATCGTCTTCTTCATCATCATGATGATCATCATATGATGATGCCAAGGGATGTTGATTACACAAGGACAGCAACGGCTGGAGAAAGTGTGATATGATGATGATGTAAAATATAAAGCTTGTAGAGAAAGCGCTTAATGGACAAGTGATATTATTTGTTAGTTATGAAGCAAGAGAGAAAGAAGTGTAAGTAGCGCCAGCAGTAGCAGAAGCAAAAGGGAAAAAGCTTTAATATGCATAGATGAAGTGAAATGGCGTAATCACCATCGTCATCGCATCTTTTCGTGTACAAGTCATGAGTAAAAGTGAAAGAGAGAGTGAGAGAAAGCAGACTAGTGGACATGAGGACATCATCATCATCTCATGAAGAAGAGGACAAGAGAACGGCAAGCAGCAACAACAAGAAAAACTTTCTTTTTTTTTTTGATGGAAGCATTCGAGTGGTGAGGAGTCAGTGTTGATGATGATGGCAAAATGGTATGAAAGTCTATAGTATTCCTACAAAAATATGCCATATACTAGTACTCCTTTTTGATGATCTAAACCACTGCGGCAAAATAAGAAGAAGAAGAAGAAGAAGAGGGAAAGCTCATCTTTTTTGTGCTGCTTTCTTTTTCTTGTGTGTTATCAACCGTACATATATAACGTGACATAAACATCACGTAATGTGCTCGTTCTATAATGCAATTTAACATATTATATTACTTACACAACAACACACGCTCATATTATAACTTTCTCGACTGATGATCATGGTGTACTTTTAGTACATAGGACAGTCAGTGTGATATGGCAGAATGGTTGGTTGTATGTAGTAGTAATAGAAGTAGTAAAAGCTATCAAATATTTTCCATTTTAACTTGCTCGTCGGTGGCATTATTTTTCACTAAAGTGTAGTTCACTCTACCAAACACGTTTTAATATGTGATATTGCTTTCTACTACTACAGTAGTGTCTCGTCATCTTGATGTTGTTTTTGCTGTTGTTAAAAAGATCTTACATCTTTTTTTTGTTTTTCTTATGATACCGATATAGTGGTAGTGTTTGGGCCAGGAAGTGAAAAAGATTCCTATTAGGAATTTTTTTTGTCAAAGGGACTTTTTTCAGTTGAGCCCTGATATGCATATCGGATCCAAGCCATCGTAGCAATCACATGAAAAGCAGCAGCAACAAAAAAGACACCCCACCATCCAACCAAGTATGTATTTGTTGATGGTGTTGACATTCATTTCAATCCATTTTCATTCCAACAGAATTATAAGTAGAGCAGATAGAGAGTCTTGAGGGAAGGGAAAGTGTGAACGGAAAAGAGAAAGATTGAGCTGATGATGTTGATGATAGTGTTGTTGATGATGATTGTAAAATGTAGAAGTGCCCATCAGTAAACTACCTAGTGCTGCTGCTGAGTAGTGAGTGAGTAAAAAAAAAGTAAATGAAAGTTGCAGTACTACCTATCCATCCTCTATGTAAATTTTCCAGTAGTGAGTTTTTAAGTACTGCTACTGCTGCTGCCTGTTTGTTTTCTTGTACATTTTCAGGCAAAAAAATAGTAGCAAGATGGAAAGTGAGTGAAATGAGAAGAAGCAGCGGCAGATTGGATGAAGGGAAGAAAAAGAGAGAAAAGCAAATTTCTATGCTAAAAACTAGTAAACTCGCTCATAAACTAGTGTGCCACCGTGAGAGAGAGAGAGAAAGAGAGTGTATGTGTGTGTGTGGTACTCTTTTTCTTATTCCTTTTGTACAAAGTAATAGTAAAGTACATCCTTAATGTACTTTGTATTACTTTTGGCTTCTCCTCTTCATCCTTTTTACTACCCTCTTTTCCTCCTTTTTTCATTGTTCATTACATACATACATATTTGCCTTTACTATGTGCATATATTATAGGTACATACGCATATGATGGTCCTTCTCGTATCTCTTCTCTTCTTCTTCTTTAGCTGTCCTGATGGATTTAATGGGTGAAAGCTATGTACGAATGTATGCATACAGAGTACTCTTATTATTATTACTACTTTTCCTCATCCCGGCTAAAACCAGGAGACAAAGACGACGGTCATTTGCTGATTCTCGAAAGACACTCAACAGAGCTTTTGATGATGATTGTGATGTATACACACAACGTACGTACGTACGTATGTATAAATGTTATAGAAGTGGTAGTAACTAGTAGTAGTGCAGGCACAGGCAAAATTGTGATGTCCTGTTTTGGTCTCCAACAGTTTTTTTCTTCTCTTCTTTGTCTATCTCTTCGAAACCATTCAGTTCTTGAAGACACGCGGTGGTGGCTAGAGAATATGTCCGTATATCAGTCAAGAGAGAAGAGGAGGCAAGGGAACGTTTTTGCTTGACAAGGATGTTAGGTTTTGCTGCGTGGATGGATGAGATGAAGATGATGGTGATTCGGTGGTGGTGGTGGTGATGGTACATATTTTTTGTGATGTAATGATAATAGCGTTAGTGCCAGCAGCAGCAAAAGCGTATATATATTGAAGAAGGAAAAAGTAAGATGAGAAGCAGCCGCCACTGAGAGAAAAAAAACCATCCATTGCTACAACTTGTACCAGCAGCAGCATCATGAGAAGTAAAAGCACCCTGCCTGCCATGCCGCCGTCGCATCATAGCTAACAAATAACATTGTTCCATATGGGCTTAAAGTAGTTAGTTTATATGCAAAAGGGAATTTGGAATGGCATCCATACGTCACATTAAACTGCCTCTTTTTCCATTCTACCATCCACTTTGAATGTCTCTTCTTCTTCTCCTCGAGTGCCGTTAGTAGTACATTTTTAGTGGGAGTTATAGTTCTCCAGCTATTCTTTCAACTTTGTCGTTTGCTAATACAGAAAAGGTTTATACTTAACTGCATGCTCTGCTGTAAATGTAGATGGTTGCTTAATATAAAACTGCATATAATTTTTTGGAAGCTTTCTTATTCTGTCTGACTGGAACGTTTATAGTTGCATAAATGATGTCTCTTCTTACTACTTTCTCCTTCATAATAATAATATCCGACAAGTGAAATGATGATAATATAAAGATTCGTCGACGAACGAATAAGAAACTTTTCAAAGATGGAGATAGCGGATGGTAAAGAGAGAGAGAGAGAGTAACAATGCATGTTGTAGTTAAAGTATAAGCAATGTATAACTGGAATTACTACAACATGGCCTAGAACTATTATTGGGGTGTTTGAAAATTAGCTGTGTTAAAACCCAAATTAATATACAAAATCCAAAAATTTATGCGTCATGATTTTTATTCCCGTTGATGAATTTTTCTTGCTTGCAGCATTGGTACTAGCCCACTACAACTAGCTATACTTAATTTACATTGTGTGATATTTTAGCCGATGAATCGGATATTTGAACCTATCATGTCCTATTTTAAAATATTTCAGAAATTTTAAATCAAACAAAGTAGCTCACCAACTTGAATTGTTTATAAAAACGCCTTTTAATTTTCATTTTATAAAATCAAGAAAACATTGTTGCATGCAATACCAACATGCTGTTGACAGAAAAGCAGAGAAGGAAAAGCCAAAATAGAAAAGCAAGGGAAAACCCCGGCATGTAGTGTAGAATGTGTCGAGTGTCAGACAAAATCAAGATTACTCTCTGAAACCCTTCCAAGAAAAACTTGGTCGACAGAGGTTGAAGCAATGCAGATAGGTGGTGTAAAAAGATTGGTATAATTAATACGGAAATAGTTTTGCAAATAGTTACAATCTTTTCAAATTAATTAATTCAAAGGTGAGTGGTAAGAAAGTAGAAGAAGTCCCGTTTGCTTGGTGGATATACGACTTGTCTGTGAGAGATTCCTTCTCTCATCCCTCTCGTCTCCTTTTTCCTTTTTCGTACAACAGAGTGTACACAGTCAGCAAATAAGTCCTAGAGAAAATGGGAGCAGCCAGCAGCATCTCCCAAAGAACCTCTCACTCTTATTGTGTTTTTTTCCTTGCTTTTGTAGGACAAGCGTGGAAAATAGGATAAATAAAAAGTGGTGGTGAATGAAACACAGACCAGAGCAGGAGCTTTACTGCTAAATGGAAACTAAACGAAATGAGTTTGAGTGAGAAGAACAAGAAAAAAAGTAAGCATGCCAATTTAACAGCAATGCAGCACCTCACTACTACTACTGCTACTACCACTCTTTCTTGACTGTTTTGTTAACTGGAGAAAAAAAAATAAACATAAATAAATAAGTTGAACCTGTAAAAAAAGAAGGAAAGATTCACAGAAGAAAGCTCTCAACCGTTTTCCCGTTGTATTTTTTTTCTGCTCGCTTGTCAAATAAATCCAAAAAGTATTTTCATTCCTTCCCTGCGTCCACATCCCCCTTTTATTGCTGTTATTATTATAAAAAAATATATATTTTTTATAACTGTAGCTCAAACAATAGTACTACTCTCATCAGTAGAAACTGAAGAGAAAAAAAACAAAACAAAAATATTATGAAATGAGCCCTACTCAAGTCAGCCAAGACCAACGGTTTTTGTTGTGTTTTTCCCTACCGGAAAAAACGACTTATCCTCTATTTCAACCAAGACGTATTAAAAATATATCCTTAGTCCCTCACATTTTCCTTCGTTTCTAACAGTATCAACGGAAAAATACACTATTGTGACATAAAAAGCCTTCCTAATAAGTTACATTTTTATATATCACTCCTTTTATACCCAGTTATATTGAAGTCACGTTCAAAAATAAAGAATCCAACTTCTCTCTTCGTATAAATGTGTCGTAGGAATTTTCTCGATGATGATGATCATCATCATCATCATATACACCTTTCTTTCCATTCTTTCCAAAGATATCACAGAAACAGAGAGCACCTCGTTAAATAATAATTTTCATTAATTTCCCCCAATAAATCCCCCCTTTTACTGCCAATATTTTCTCAGATTATACAGGCGTTCTTCATTTTCGTCGCCATTAAAAAACAAATAAAATGCACTGGTAGCAGAGAAAATATAAAATGAAATAAAAAAAACATTGATTCACACGATTCGTCACTGACTGGGAACTTTTATACTGTAAACCAGAGAAAAACAAAGGGGAAAAATATCTATCAAAAAATCGTTCCTATTATAGCACTGAGCAGTTCATACTACAACTGCGTTATATATATGTCTCTGCATTTTCAATAGAACCATATAGTCATTATAGTCGCAATAGACTGTCTCGTACATTTATTATCATCATCACTACCTTTTTTGTCAGTACACTTCTGGTGGTACAGATTCTTCTAAGCAGTAAACTAACTAAGCCGGCTATTTCATTATTATTTTGAAAAGAGTCGTCTTTTTTCGTCTCTCTCTCATTTTTAGTACTCTTCCTTATTCCTTCTTTTTTTACATCTGCAACAGCAGCAGTAGAATCAAACCTAACTAACAATCTAGTCATATCCAGTAGCAAAAGAATCAGCAAAGCTGCATGAGCATTTCTTTCTTTTCTTCGTTTCGTTCAGGTCGTTGACAATTATTACGACTGTGACGTGACTCTTTCTACCAATTTCTTCATTACCGCTGCTCGCTCTTCTAAAAAAATCCAGTAACAGCAGCAGCAGTAGCACAAGTACTTTTACTATTACCTCCACCACCACCACTGTCGACACTGCTGCAATGCAAAAGCCACTCTTCTCTTTTTATTATTTCTTTTACTTCGAAAAAGGCAAAACTTATTTTTTTATACTTATTTTTCTGTCTGACTGAGTACTTCTCTCCTTTCGCTCGTCTCACTCTTTATTATTCCTCAGGCGGGATTTTTCTCGTATTCCCTTGGCAGTACGTTGTAATTACTGATGAGAGCAGAAGAAAGAGAAAATGTGTTTTGGTGTTGCAGTGGCAGCAGTTTGTACGTAGATCACAAGAACATGATGCCCATGATGACGAACTACAACCTTGAGCCATATTATATACCCTCACAGACACAAGGTATACGGATACATACACCACGCCACCATCATCATCATCATAAACCAACAAAAGCCAGCATTCTACCACCTTTGCATTTTGCTCTTTGCTTCCCCAATTTTTTCTCTCTCGAAAATACTCTATATAATCTAATGTATGTATGTCTCATGATAACCCTGTCACAAAAAAAATATTTCTGACTTGTCCAGCTTGTTACGGTCATATCATATCTTATCTGACCACCATTGCATTTTTTTCTCTTTCTTTTTTTCCAAGAAAAAAAGGAGAGTGAGTGGGAGAGAAGGTGAAATGAAAAAGCTGGTTGAGCTGTAAGCTGAGTGGATATAAGAGTCTTCTGCTGCTTCTGGTGAGGAGATGGAAAAAAACTACACACACACATATTATATATTTTATGTTGTGACAAAGCAAAGTCCCCAGCTCGTGTCCAATGAAAGATGAAGCGGAAGAAATTATCGCAAATGTCGGCCGGGATAGAAGAGGGAGAGAGAGAGAGGAGAAAATCGGAGAGAGACAGAGAGAAGGAGAGGAATAAGCAAACGAATTATGTATTATTACAGTGTGCCCTACTACCACCACCAGCCTACAATCACATAAATGTACAAGGCAGTTATTCTGGTGGTTGGTGAATAGGAAAGGATCACTTAAAGTCCCTGATTTCCTCTGATTTTCCTCTGTCTCTTTCAGTAAATTCAGCAACATGATCATGATGATCATCATCGTCGTCGTCGTCACTAGCATAGCTGCTGGAAGAGTGAAAGTGAGCTTGCCTGCTTGCTTTTCTTTCTTTCTCGTTTTGCTTTAATACTTGTCTAAGCAATCCTTGTACTTACTTACTTTTAGAAAGACCTGGCTTGGTTCCTCATTTTTGGCAGGACCTAGAGGCATTCAGATTCAGATTGGTGCACAGAGAGAGGGAGAGAAAGCAAATTTAACCGGAATGGAAGAGGATGAATGCGAAGAAAAGCATAATATAATATGTACCGTATGGCACGTACTCACAAGAGAAAGGAGAAGAAGAAGAAGAGAAAGAAAAAAACAGGGACTTGAGTAGCAATGAGTGAGTGAGCTTTTGCAGTTGTTGTATAATATGTGTGTAGTTATGTATGTACTGTACACTATATTTAATATCCCATGTAGGTATGTACCTATATACGTGTACATAATACACATTTTATGTAACATTTTATGTACACTCTAAAAAACTGGACAGTTCTGGACATGTATCCGGACATCCAACAATGTGTATAATATATGGGATGACAAGTCGTTATATATAGCCTTCAGTTTCACTGGAAAATTATAGTGCAAAAAGCGTACACTTTGTGTGTGTACTCAAGACTCGGTGGCACAACCAGCAGCAGCGGGACAAATGAAAGGAAAAAGGAAAAGAAGGAAGACGATGTCGTGGTGGCAGGCATGATGCAATGCATTTCATCCTGTTTTCAGTGGTCCGTCCAGCAGTAGTAAGAAGTAGTAGTAATAATAATGTAGCACACACATACACACAGCAGTAGGACTTTATAGTGTAGTTTTTTTTGTATATTAGGACAAATATAGAGTTAAATTTGTTGATCCTGATGAGATGCGAGATGCAAGAATCACATCCCTTGATCCAGATCCAAGACAGAGGGAAAAATGAATGTTGATTGGAAGTGCAAGGAAGCAGCAGAGGGACTTAGTGTGTGTGTTTTTTTTCTAAAGCCAGGACTAGCATAAAAAAAGAACACATAATAGCAATAATACTTTCTGCTGTCCATATCATACTTATATGTAGTAGTACTGTGGTGGTATGTGGCGGTAGCAGCAGTAGTTCACCAAAAGTCCAGTCAACTACTACTGTCCAAAGCTGCTATATTAGATAACGTGTTGTTCTATAAAAAAAAGTAACTTTGCTCAAGTAAAATTGAGTGAAGTAGTGAATGAAATAAGAAAAGTAAGTATGGAAAGTTAGTGAAAAAAGTACATTTTTTTAGGACCAAGGTAAGGTTTGAGACTAGTTGGATGAGAGTATTTTTTTATATAATATGGCGAGATGGCTAACTAACTGCCTGTCTCAAAGGATATATATGTGCTTTATAGCATATCAGATTTTTGTTCCTTCATGTTTGTCACAACAAAGAGCTCTATATAATACGACGGTGGTATGATGGTACGTATAAGAAAAAAATGTCCATCTATCTATCTATCTATCTTTCTCTGAGGTAATGTATGTAATGTCCACTACTGCCGCTTTGTTGAATCCAAGAAAAAAGTAAGAATAAAGCAGGATCAGTTTTAAGAACTCAAGAGAAAAAAAAACTTGGAAGAGATATTATGCTTTTTTTATTTGGAATGCATGTGTGTGTGTGTGCAGATATATAAATATGTTTGTTGGAAGAAATGATGATGATCATGATGACCATGATGGTGGTGATGATGACTCTGCTAGAATGGTGGTGGCGGTGGACAGGACGCGGTGGTGTCAGGCAACAGGGACCGCCAGTATTTCTTGTCGCTTTTGTTGAGCGCAACATCTGTAATGTACAGACAGACGCATCTACTTTATACATACATACATACATATTTTTTTACGTTTGTTGATGCAGAATACGTCTTAAGAGGAAAATAGAATGAATGAGATGTAACAGTGTAGCAACAGCAGTAGTAGTAGCGTTAGGCGATAGTGAGTGAAAGACTGAACGGTTACACCAGTTGAAGGAAAAGAAAAAAAGAAAGAAAAGCACACACACACACGTTGTGTGGATGTGTAAGCGTTTGTACTAGTTGAAAAGTTACATCATGAAGGGCTTGTATATAATAGAATGTGTTTTTTAGTATGTATGATGGGATATTATCATGGTATATAAAGTGAAAGTGTGTACTGACTGTGCTTCTATATTGGTACTGCTGCTGATGATGATGATGGTTAGTTACTACTCACACAATACAAGATGGAATGGCGATGGACGGATGGACAAGACAAAGTTAAACTGAGCAGGGACCTAAAATAAAGATGAAAGGGGAAAAGTAAAAAAGGAGGATGGATACTTATGGGGATATGGACAGATATATATCTTGAGAAGAATGTAGCAATAATAACAAGTGTGTCTATGTATGTACTTGTGTGTATCTGTAATATTATCTGATATGTTTGTTTTTATATATGTCTTTTGTATGTATTTGAGGGAGAGTATGGTGGGATGAGAAGAGTTGTCCGTCCCAGTGACATAAATAAGGCTTAAAGGGGACTTTTTGAGTCGATGGTTATCGAGTATGAAAGAAACGCAAGTGAAACGTGAGAGTGACGTGGAAGAGGTCTTATTTATGTTTGGGGATTCCAGCAGGACAGAGAAAGTCTTGTCGCTTCTCTAATGGAACAGGACAGGCATATTAGGGGACCCTCTTCTTTCTTACACTTTCTCTCTCTCTCTCTCTTTCTATCTTTCAACCTACTCACTCTTCACTTGCTTTTTTTCTATTATAAAAAAAATATTATGTACGTATTTTTTTCCTTTTGCCTTTTTTACTCCAACAACGCGTGATTCACAATAAAAGCAACAAAGACGAGAGGCTGATTGTGCATGTGGAGTAGTAGGTAGTAGTAGCTCTTGTATACAGTGTGCGCACAAACAACAGCATATTAATATTTTTGGAGGATGATATGCACTATTATGAGTTTTTGGCGTTTGGTGAGTAAAAGAGAAATTTATTGTTGATTATTATTATCGTTTTTTATTGTCTTTTTGGATTTTTGTAGCTTCACAGTATTTTTTCATCAATAGCAGCTGCTGATTCACCAATTTTAAATAAATGACCAATATAAATATTAAACAATAAATTGTTTGTTTTTTATAAAATTAATTATTTTTAACTTGGCTGTACTTTCGGTTAAAACTTCACTTCCAAAAGCACTCCTGGCAGTAGTACTTTTGTTGTTCAATTCATTTCTGCAGTCAAAAACCTCCCTCTCCTTCCAAGGTAAAAAAAACAAAGTGTATATATAACTTTCTACTCATTTCATTTTTGCATAAAAGTTTACGTAAAATCGTAAAAATCTATTAATGGCTTACTCATTTCTAATATTATAAATGGTTGCTGTAAAAGAAAAACACATAAACTATATATCTCAGTTTTCTCTCCTCACTCACTACTTTCACTGTTTGGAATATTAGTACAATTTTTACTATCCTACCCGCCTTCGTCGACCTATTCTCTCTTTTTAAAGCTAAACTAAAACTACCACTACTACTACAGCAACTCCTCCTCCCACGTAAAAAAATCTAATCACGACATTTTCCTCCAATTTATTTATCCCATAGATCTTAGTTACGAGCACCATAAAGCACATCCACGCCACTGACGACGACGACGACGACGGTAGTGGTGGTGGCGGCGGAGATGAGGACGAAAAACGAAAGCTATGTATGTCTATCCATCCAACAGACAAATATTTATACCTATCTATTCCATCCTCCTCTATATACTTTTTTATATACACTTCTCCTCATTCATTTTCAACCATTACATGTTTTACTACCAAACTTGCATTTTATATTTATGCCTAACGCCCGTCGTATTTTGGATCCATTTCATTCATTCATTCATTCAATCCCTGAGATAGCTATTTGGATAGAAAAAATAAAGGAACGTTAGAACCACTACTACTTTTGCTGCTGTGTGTAGCCAAAAAAGAAAGAAAAAAAGAAATTAAAAGAAGCACACAGAGAGGTTATACAATAGAAAGTAAAGCGGTAGGCAAGAAAGAGAAGAGGAGGACTACGAGGAAGAGGCAGTTTTTACAGTAATGCACGTAATAAATACACAAAACTGACTGGAAATGGAAGAGGGTGAAATGATCATCATCAAAAAAGATTCAGAGGGAAAAATAGAGGCGCTTGTTCTTCTTCTTCTTCGTCTCCTCTTCTGCACTACTGCAATGCTATCTATCCATATATAAGGGCGTCGCTCAATCGTGCAAAGCAATTCTGTCAAGATCATGATTGACGGGATGGGAAAGAGATGCAAATAAGGAGCAGTTAAGTTTCGTGGAGTTTTAGTTGCTTGTCTGTGCATTGTGTTGAGTCAGAAGCAATTCTCGGGAAAAAACAGTAAAGTATGCAGTGTGCATGCAGGAGACGTACTACTAGTGCTGCTGTTACTGCTCGTGTAATAATATCTTTTCCAGGAAAATGAAAAAAAACTTGAGAAGAGAGAATAATGCCATGAGAGTGAATCAACGAGTGTGTCTATGTTTTCATGTTTTCCTGTAACTATCCACCATCACCACTCAAACTTACAAACTTATAACATAACGTCATCGTCAACATCATCTCCTCTCCTTCTCCTTCTTCTCACTCTTCACCATTTCCTTATCAACATGATGCGCTGATGATGATCACGACGACGACTTCACCACTCACTCACTGATCCTATTCCATTCATTCATGATATTATACCATTATGCACATAAAAAAGAAAACAAAACTGTTTCTCATCAACAGTAAAAAAAAGATTCCCCACCTACTTGAGTTAGACATAGACACTCTTTTCTACCTCCTTTATGAGTAGCAGCCACAAGCACACAGCAGCAGCAACTCATGAAAAACTATTCTATTTTACTTTCTTCTTCATCCTCAATCCTCATCGTCATCATCCACTTGCACTTTTTATCCATATATTTTACCGTCCCGTGTGTCGAGCATGATGATCATGATGATGATAATCATCATCAACAGAACAGCAGCATTGCTTTCTTTCCTTCCAAAGTAGCAGCAGCAGCGACAGCAAAAGCACACGAAAACACGACGAGCATACATATCTCCAGTAAATGGATTAAATGTAGCAGTGAGCAATTAAAAGTTGGCTTAATGTGGGTTATTTTCGAAAAACATGGCATAAAGTTATTTAAGCCCCCATTATTATATTTTCTTCCCCTTCTTCTTCTTCTCATCCTCTCTCCTCCTCACTCATCCACACTTCTCATTTCCCTTCTCTACAATGCTGCTTGGATGAATATAAATACTAAAAACGGTGGAAAAACAGACATTATTAGCAACCATCACCATTACCCTGCTAGGGTCATACATATATATACGTACATACTCACGTTACATATCACATCAGTAATGCTAAAGGTAAAAAAAAATTAAAATGGAGATAAAGTGAACTCTGAAAAGACATCACCACTGCCATCATCATCTGTACAACTGTAGCATCAGTGTCATTTTGATATCATCATGTCCCTTCTTCTAACAATCCAGTCAACTCAGTTGCTGAGATGATGTTCTAGCTTCATTTTCACTGTCGACCAGTCTCCCTCCATCTTGTCTTTTCTAATGGACCCATATAAAGTGAACGATAGTAGGAAAGTATAGTCAGTAGTGAAGAAGATTATAATAATA
>JAHZMZ010005263.1:0-12359 GCA_027743805.1 Lepidocyrtoides sp. E14
CCGATTCCACATTCTCTGAGTAATTTGTTGCCCATCATGTACTGACTCTTTGCTGGAAACAACTTGTAAAATTAGCCTTTTCATGTGTGCATAAGATATAACAATTCTTTGTAGAACATAGAATACTTGGATTTCATACAAATTCACTTTCAAAAGTTTTTCATTGTTTCGCAAAATTCTTTTCTCAAAATTCTTATTGTTGACACCGTCACAAAGGTAGTTTCTATTACTTTGCCATTAATCATGAAAAACCTACTTACTTCCACTTTTGATGGATTTATAAATTCAAAAGAATCTTATAACAACAGTTTTTTTCCTCAAAACTAACAGTGTCTTTTGGAGGGCTCTCATCATGAAAGAAATTCATTTTTCTTAAAACCAGGCTAGAAAAGTAGATTTAATGTAACAAAAAAGGGGATTCTGAGAAAGTCATAAAAGGCTTCGTCTTGCTTGACTAGTTCCACAAAAGTTTTTACCTACTTATATACTGCTTTGTTTCAGAGTAGATCTTATGCCACGCATGGCAGTACTACTGATACAGTTTAGAGCATTATTCCCAAACAACAAAGGTACCAACTCTTTTTAACTTTAGACCTTCAAGTTTGTTTCCGCCTACTTATGTTTATAAGAAATTAGCAATTTTTCCAGTTATAATGATAATAGTAAAATCAGTGAGATGGAAAAACATAGGCACTGGCGTGTTGTACACGTTAAGTGTACATGATGCATGGTAAAGGCGGGTGCGAACGCGAAGTGGATGATAGGATACGAAGAGAGCATCATGCATCACACTATGAAATAAAATAATGTAAGAAGTTCGGAGTAGAAAGATAAGCCGCAATAGTGACATACATGAAACACAAATGAAAAAAAACCTCTTCTGATAATAATGTAATAGGGTTAGTAGACACAAGAAATAACGTAAACAAAGTAGTGGAAAAGCTTTCGTGTTACCCAAAAGACGGACTCAACTTACTTCTTCGTCATCAGGAAAAGTAAAGTTGTAATCCCTAAGGGCTCTGGCTTTGACACTTTGAGAAAAGTTGCTCCAGGTAGATGACCGTGGCATGAGTAGAGAAATTGTTAAAAGGGCTTCGTATGCTTCCTTAGCAATCAAATCATTTTTGTCGCCTTTTAGCCACACATTCGTCTCACTTGGCTTACTCTTTCGAGCGGTGGGTTGTTGAGGAAATGTGAAAATTAAAATTATGATTGCCAAAATAAACTTGTATGTTTCAAGCAAATTAGTTACATACATCATGATGTCATTTCACTGTTATGGCATGCCATGTCAAATTGTATTTATTAATTTGTACATGTACGTTTTCTAAAAGTGGCATATGTCTTACCTTGAAAAGTTCAACATCTAAGAAAGCCCATTCGCCCTTGGTCAACCCGCGAGCATGAGCTTTCAGCATAAATTCTCGAACTAGACTCTCCTGAAGACTGAGTATCACAACTGAAGTTGGTGAAATATAACATTTATCATAATAGTTATTATTAGCAGAGAGTCCAAGAAAACTAGCATGTGTTTTATAGAGGATTATGATTTATGACTAAAATACATCATCATCATCTATTGTAACCAATATTCGCCAGTCTGAAATGACGGATTATTTAGCTCAGTTTGCATTAAAAATAGAAAAATTACTTCTGGCATGAGGGGAGATCTCGGTAAGCGCTTCATCCATGTCTGGAAGATAAGTACCGTCAATATCATAGTCATACACTTCATAGTCAGAATCTTTCAAGCCGTTGATCAAAATTCTTCCTGTAACATGAAAAGACAGGAACCCAGTCAAACGTCTGATCCAGATTGATAGCAAGCACGCCAGCTAACAAGGCTTAATGCTGATTTGTGGCACTAGCTCCAATATTATTATTATCTTACATAACCCCAAATCTGATTCAAAAACTACTCATTGTCAATCTTGTTCTTAATATAGGATGTATTTACTCTGACGTTATTATTATTATTATTATTATAAAGTAGACAAGTGTTACTGCTCCTCTGGAAAAAGCGTTTTCAGAATGTATATTTCGTTTAGATTGCAATGATTGCATTCCTAGTCAGCAGACAAGTAAAACTACCAACAAAAGTAACAGTGTATCTAAATAGGTACATTAAATGAAGAGAATACGGGATTACAGATTACAACAACTTATATAGAACGAAATTGGGATAATAGGATTACAGTTAACTAAATATATGAATGAATGAGTGAATAAACAAAATTGCTTAATGTGTGGTATGGCATGTTATGCCATATCAAAAAATGTTATGGTACATATCATGTGCATGAGGCATTCACTTATCTGGTTCTTACATACCTATATAATTTTCTTACTGATCTTTTTTTTTCATTTTAGAGGTTGGATAAACCTCTATCTATTTTCTGCTACACTTACTTTTATTACATTCTTTTTTGTATATTTTATATCATATAAAAAGTTTTCATTTACCCACTGTGAAAGAGAAAAGATCTGTTTTGTCGTAGACAATGGCAAGATGCTCCCATTTAAAGCGCTTGCAGATTGCATCAAATACTAACTTTAGACGACACTGGCAGTAGGACAATCTTGTCAGCGTTGAGAATTCTGTCTTGTCCCCAAATACGCCCTGGAATATACCAAGCAAACATTTTGTTTCAGAGACACTTCATATACGTACAATTTAGATGCACTGAATGCTTAAACATCATTTTTTAAATAGTAGATTTATTTACTGCTGTGTTGGGTACAGTGGAGTGCCAAAAAGTATAAAAATCTACTCTGAAAAGAACAATCTCAGATAGTGGATATGTCAGAGGCTAGGTAGTGTAGCAGTGGTGGTAAATCATTAGGTGGATAAAAACTACTTGAAAAAATCCAGCAATCAAATCAAACTAAAAGTAACTTTTACTTTTTATCGTTTTTGTCAAAACAACTCGATTAGAAACGAAATAAATACTGCTCAAATAGGTACAACATCAAATTGAGTCTTTTGCTAATAAATTGATGCTAGTGTATAGTTTTGTAATGGTCAAGTAGGGTAGTGATGATGATTTTACGGTATCTATCATCAGTAAAAATGTTTAGCATTTGATGATAACGAGATTTCCTCAGGGAAAAGAGGTAAGCACGCAAGGATGTTTTCGTTCTTCTTTGATTCATTGTCTTCAACTTGGAATGTGACAGTTACTTTGCCATGCTATATGTATATGAACTCGGACTCATTCCTTGGCATAGCATGACATGTATACATAATATTGAAGCACAAAGGTTGCCCCTTTTAGTCACGTTGCTTTGCAGGGGTTAGTCTGTAAACTGAACTTTGGCAAATTTAATCACGGAAAATGTTACATTGCATGCAGAACAAATGGGAAGGAGAAGTATATTATGTACATATTTCTGTAATTTATTTAATGAGAATTTAACGACTCTCTTTGTCTCTTTACAGTTTTTATTCATTAATATTGCAATACAGTAATCAGCACCGACAAGCAACGAAAAGAAAATTTATGGATTTAATCGCTAAACACGTGATTTACTATAGACTGCCCAGTGACACCTTTAGTGATATTACAGGGAGGTTTATAATAAATATACTATAGGAATATTAAGGCAGCAGCAAAACGATTACACATGTCAATTCTGCGTGCTCTGTATTAATTCTAAAAAATGCAACATCACGGTCGTCTTCAGTGGTACCGTTGACTGCTACTGTTTTACCGCTGTCAAATTCTTGGTAGTTTGCTAGTTCCGCAGCAGAACGAAACTAGACCCGACTAGTTTTAGTGTTGCTTCAAAAAGCACGTAGTTCAAAGAGATAATTTTATTACATTATACTACGCCCATGGGAAAGCTTGCTAGTGCACTGCAACAGCTTGAATATAATTTTCTTCGAGTTAATGACAACGGCAGTAGCGGTCAGCCTTGTATTTTTGTCATACTTTTACTTTTAATGTCGAATTACTTTCTCTACCATCTTGGTTCAAGAATTTGGCCCTTGGCGTCAATGAAGAGAGTTACTGCGTGTGTAACATGATTTTCAGGCTTTCCCCACTTGACGTTATCTTTCTAAAAATCTAACTGAATGAGTCCACACATTTTGTTGCTCTAAACTACTCACAATCTGACTGAGCACCTTTTGATAATACCTCCACTGCTACTTTTCCCTCACTTCAAATCTGAATTTGCTTAACTAAAAGTCAGTAGGCATACATACATACATAAATCATAAAGGAATGGTTGTATATGTATACAAGCAGCATCAATCACCACTAATGACTACATTACTACTAACAGGCACTAGACTGTATCCACCAAATTCACTACTACCTATTTTTTTGCATGTATTTACGAAAAGGTTATAACACGTACCGTATGGTTAACCTTAAGCTTTTTATTCAATCCTCCAAGTAATTTGTCGCCAGAAACTTCGCTTTCCGTTGACGGTGGCTACGCAAAAGTTCAAAATTACATTGTGGCAGTAACACAGCAACAACCTTAATTGTTGTGCTATGCATACATACTATGTCAGCAGAAAAATAAACTTTCTCCACAAACTACAACTCTCCACTTTACTCTTATTTTTTGGGAAAGTATACTGGGATATTATTAAATTGACTACTAGAGACAATAATTGGGGGTTAGTAAACGACAGATTCATTCAACAGGTTTATATTGTTCACAGAATGCGATACATCATCATAAACTGTATTCAGGTCAGATTTATTAGCGCAAGCATGTTTCACATCATGCATAATATAAATGGGTAGAATGCTTGCTACAAATCATTCACATGCATTTTTCGGGCATCGACATTCAGTTCAGCTCATCTCAACATTAATATCTTATCGTGTTAACATTATCATTGCTGGATGGGGGTAGTAATTGAAATACATTGCCTAAGAAAAAATACTGTTTAGTGTGGCATAAAAACGCAAGTAGAAGTAGTTCAACACCTTTACGACAAGCTGGAAGAGTTTTCTATTGCTACTATCGCTATTAAAATAATTAATAAAATTATTCAACGAATTTATGTCGTAGTAATCTCTTTTCTGGCAACGATTGTTGTTTGCAATTCATACACACTTGGCGCATTTCACAATTCTGTTTATCTGTTTATCTCACCACTGCACCAAAACAAGCTGAATTGATTTATAGGAGAGAAATTTTACGCCGTGCATTTTGGCAGTCTACCAGCCGTTTTCTTTCAAACTGTAAGTAAGTTGCGAAAAAAAAAACTTTAACAATGCAACTATGCCAGACATGAATGAGAGCGGTCTTTTCTCCAACTTGAACATACACTGAAAAAGGAAGAAAAAGTTCTTGAGAGTTTATTTGGTTGGTTCAATGTGTGTTCTTTTCATTTAGTAATAACTAATTTCGTATAACTACCTAGGCTTAATGCTTGAGAATATTGAAATAACTGGAGTAATGCTAAACTGACTCGTTTATTCTAAATCCTGGAGGAATTAAAAATAGCATTGGACTGTATGCAAACTGCTGAAGGAACGACACAGATTGGCAGGCTGCCAACCAGAGTGCAGAGTGATTGGCATTTGAGTCCAGATTGTCATTAAATTAAATTTTGAATAGTTTACAATGAAACAAGCTCCAACTCATCTGTATGTTTAAGCATATGCTTTCGTGATAATAACAAGTTTGCAGGTCTACTTACTTTCAGTTTTGTTGCCTTTTGTCACTCGAAGTGCTGTGAATGTTTTTCTAGAGACCACAAAGAGTACCTAAACACTCTTCCGGAAATCACTCTTCTTCTAAGCAATTTCATGAAATCCTACTTTTCTTTCATTTTCCTCAATCTGCTTTCTTTCATAGCTACAAGTTTTCTTTGCTAGTGACGCTCCGTTATTGTGTCTAAAATTCCTCAGTAAAATCAGAGAAATTTACTGACACGAACGGGGAAACGGCTAGTCATACCCTGGAGAGTATAATGTGCAGTGAGGATATCCGTGAAAGCAACATAAGATCACATACTACGCTCTTCCAAATAAATAAACTAGCGGAACTAGGTACTATTTGTACATACTGTGTAAGTCGGAGAACACTGCTTTTTTGCCTAAAGTCTACAGAAACAATAAAGAGAGTGTAGTACATATACGCAATTGATCCAAATAGTAAATGAACAGGAAGCATACAACAACGTACACACCTAACATGACAGCAAAGCTGTCTTACTCTTTTGGCAAATGTGCATCAAAATTTCTGTTTTAACAAAAGCAATGAAAGCAACAACAAAGGGGTGCTCGAGGGAACTGGGTATTTGGAAACACATAGGTAGTTAGGTATTTGCGCTTGCTCTTGCTAAAATAAAAAGGTACATTTTTTACCTGGTCCCCTAGTCCCGTTACAACTGGAACATTCCAATAAGCTGAAAGACGAGCTACTGGCTCCAATGCGAATCCACAAGCAGGTCCAATAAACGAGATGACATTTGAAAGAAATTTCATATCTGCGGCAAGGCCTGGAGTCAGACTGTTGTCACATGTGGGATAGCTGGAATTATATTGAGATTTCTTTTATGTAAACTTTTTATTTTTACTTTCATAGTAATAAAGCTATCTTGTATTGCTACAATAAAAGATGAAGAATACACATTTTATTATTTTGCTTTTATGCTATGTAGCATGAAAATTACAAGAAGTGCATATTATGGTACAACTACCTATACTCAAAGCAAGCTATGTCTATTGTACTTTTATGTACGTCAACACGGAAGAATGTTTGAAAAATCTTTAATGTATAAAATAAAATATTATAACTGGTGTTCATTATCATTTCATTTGAAACATGAGAGCAGACAGCAGCAAGTTTCTTTTCTTTTAAAAAAACAATAGTCAAATTACACCAAAGGCGTAAATCTTACTAACCAAGATCGTCTCTTTTGATGTTTTTACACAGGGTAATTAGATGATTGCTACAAAATCCTGCCTACTAACTTTTTGCAAAACTATCTACTTGAAACTGATACAAATTGAAGTTGTTTGTTAGTGGTACATGAAAATGTACACTGAGTCATAAAACTTTACGGAAGCATTTTTTTAATGGAAAAAGATGAGTGACTGAATTTGACAGAGTGCACATGAAATTGGATTACTTTTTTATACATACGAGCTTATTATATAAACCATTGTCAGCTAAAAACTCAACTTCGCAACCGTATTCAAAAAGTGGAAAGCGGCCTGGAAAATGTTTTTCCCTTGAGAGTTAGCCTTTTTCTCTTATGAAAGAAAGAACAATATTATTTTAGAGCTTTCTTTGTGAAACAAAAAAAAATGTCGACAAACCTTTTTTGAATTTTATGCAGAAAAATTTTGTGAGGACGGAGATAAACTTGATTGACAATGTCAAGAGCCATATCTATAGCTGGACATATCTTTTCCAAGTCAAACGCAGATCCTGTACCGGACACCAAGAGAACTCCGACATTGAAATGTGTAAACTCTGTTGTGTCGTACTCAGTGAAATTGAAGGAAGAAGAAACAACTATTTGAGAAGTTGGCATATCGAGTAACATCACACTATCATCTTCACTCGCACGGCTCCGACTAGTACTTATACCACTGCCTGCAATATCAGCATTATCTTTTTCTTTGCTATCAACTTGATCAAATCTCATATTCACTTGACTCTTATTTTTCCCTTGTTGATGATGCAAACGAAAGTCGGAATTCTTTTCAAATTTCTCTCGTTTACTGGGAGCAGCAGTACCTTGGTCTCTACCATCACTCCAATTACCGTTTTCAGCATTACCACCGCCAGTATTTGAATCCATGTTTCTTGCAATGCCATTTCGTCGACTGCCACCAACACTTGTGATGTTGCTCATGTTCCTTTTGTTGACATTCAGAGAAGACATGTTTTCAGTAGAATGTCGAGATCGTCTATTCCTGTGGTTTATGTTACTACCACCAACAGCATTTCTATTGCCATTACTATTTTGATAGTTCTCAATCAATGTGTGATGGCGTAGGTCGGGGAAAGCAGTATGAAAAACACCGCCAGCTTCATTTGTTTCACTTTCACTGCCACTCTTTTCATATCTTTTCACCCCAGCACTAGTACCTGACAAGTGATTCAAAGTAGCCACACTGCTGGGCAACGAAGTATATGGAGGAAACAACTCGTGTGTAAATCCATAAACGTTGGTGCTGTAAACGTTTACAACTTCTTGTCCACCAAAAGAGTCATCTCCATCAGGCGTTTTTCCCTTTTTCCCAATTATAATTGCTCTCGAATTATAAATGTCATCATCGTCATATCTCTCTGTATTTCCCAAATTTCTTTTGCTTCCGTGCTTGCCATTCAGTAAAGAAACTGTGACATCATCACTAACGTCAATTTTATGCGAACTCGCAGACACTCCAGTGCTGCTACTGATTACTGCAAGTAGCACCACCACCATAAATATTTTGCAGTATTTTAAAAATAACAGGGGTAATGGAATGCAACAATTTTTGCAACCTACGCGACCTGCTCGATAACTAATATCATTACTACATTTACTTCTGCTGCTATTACTTTTTAAAACACTTGGAATGAAAAACTGTAAGAAGAGCAGGTAGAGCTTGTACAATTTTGTGGAAAATGTGGAAAATGAAAAAGGACAACAAAGACTCGGAGAAATGCTGAAGGAGGAGAACTGTACTGTGAAAGAGGGGAAAGGAATTATATGAGAAGGAAAAGAATCCAGAATCCGTTTCTCTGAGAGTAAGCTCCTCATGTTGGTTCAAATGATGGGTCCCCGCATCCGACTGAGCTACTCTGCTCTTTGGACACTTGATTATATACAAAAGCCAAACCGAAAAGACTCTTCTCTACGTCTGTCTATGCCTTACCACTCTTCTTTTACTTTTGCCTGCTATAGCTGCAAAATGTTATGACGTGCTACCAACACTACTACCACATCATCATCAGCAGCAGGCATGCCTTTTTTACAAGAACTTTTTCTCTTCTCCCCCCAAAAGCAAATGTAGTTTTTGCTCTCTACAAGGCACGATAATATACTACCCATTATACATGCCTAGTTATTTTCTCTAGTTAAATGAGATATGGGAGAGTCCTGTAGAATGGAGAAGAAACGGCAGAGAAAGTTCACTGTTTTATTATGTACTTGACGATGATGGAAGAAGCTGAGGAAAAACAGTGCAAGTCTACTGGGGAAAGTTGTGTGTGATGATAAAATCCAGGCTGGCACAACGATTGCTTATTATGCTCACTCATTACATTTGTTCTCTAACGCACTTTGGCAAAGTTGAGTATACTTTCCGACAGCTTCATACTACGATCAAGTAAACATGAGCATAAGAATGCTATATTTGTGGGGTTGTAATTTAAAGGGCTTCTAACTTTCCTGACTCCTAAACGACGAATTATAAACATGTGCACCATTGTCCTCAGTCATCCAAATCTACTTTTCTGCAAATATAGGCACTGCTAAACTTTCATTTAACAAAATAAAATAAGTAACAATTGCGAAATTAAATACAAGTACGGACACTACAGCAAATATTGTGATAAGTTCCAAAGGCTTGGTATTGTAAAAAGCAGAAAATGATGAAAGAAGACTAGAGACCGGTGCTGGTAAGATAGTCTTTTAAACCATTTTTTGTAACTTGTATCAACGAAATTAATTATTCAGGGTTGATTGCAAAGGTGTTCCCGTTCAATATTGGTACAACCGAAAGAGATGGTGAGCAGTGTACCAGGATGCCCCAAGTCAATGGAGGAGTTTCCTTGTTCCATGTGTGTGTTAAGGAGATCCACAGCTTCCCTGCAGGTCATCCCATGGCCCCTATCCCAGGGGAAACACGATAATATGCATGAAGTTTGCGTCTGTGGATGCCTTTTAGGAGGTTAACAAGCAAATTTTGGTGTTGTTCGATGGTCCTGAAACTAGTCGATAGTGAGGCAATGAAGCTCCCATCTATCGACATGTGTACAATGGCACATTCAAGCAGGGTCTCTATAAAAAGGGCAAGGCTATAAACGACTGAAGCAAGAGTTCATTTGAGTACCACATCAAAAGAAAAGTGATTGCACTACTTTATTTGACGTTTTATAAGTTGGTAAAGCAATACAATTGAAAAGTATGCAAATGTTGGATAGAAGTTTGCTGATGTTAGCATACAGCAACAGAGATTAGCATGCTCATTTAACTAACCATTGTCACCGTGCAATACCAAAATTCTATTGCCGTCTATAATAATAATATTTATATCAAACTCGCACTTTAGCCAGTCTACGAGTGCCCTTATAAACGCTAGGTAGTACGGATGTGGGGTGTAACAACAAGGCTGTGTTCAACTTTGGACGTTTCGTTATGTTAAAATTAGACTCATCCTGAGCTGCTACGTACAAGGAAGGAGTGCCTTGCTTTTCTCCTCCGGAACCTGTGGCAACGGTGTTACAAAACTTACAACTGCGATTTGTAGCTTGACAAAGCAATTTATTTGGGTTCAATCAGTCACCGTTGGGGTCGAAGGAATTTCAACCACAACAGTTGCAGCGAGGTTTGTAATTTGTATACACAGAATAACGGGGTCTCCAAAACCCACAGCAAGAATTTACCATGTGATCAGCAACGTGATGGTAATATCTTTATTAAATAGTAGTTAACATTAGTTGAGTATTTCTTTACACAGGCCCATGACCCAATTTTTTATTCTCCTGGCCATTGACAGAACGGTTTGGTGTGGGTTTCGAACTTTACTCTGGAGCTAAATCAGAGTCTGATTATCAGACACAATTTGGACAACAAAGGTGTTGAGTCAATTTTATTTTTGTTTTTACGCATGAAATTCTTTCGAAAGAAGATTAAAGTAATTAGAGTTCATTTGAGAGACATGAGGAGCTTCGGAACTACCTAAGTATTTGAAATTTGGCCGCGAGCTAGTTGTTTAAAAAATTTTATTGCAAAGGTAGAAGTCGTGGATATAAAAACAACCCGCTCTCTTTGTGAAGCTTTTTTCTTGCAGACGAAATAGTTTCTTGCACCACTATGGCCTTCAACTGTCAAAATCCAGGGAAATAATGACTGTCACTGTGATGAGATAGCTGTCAAACAGTCAAAAAATATTTTTAATACATACTCAAATGATGGATTCACTGTACCCACTGCTTCATCTTTATACTATCCCATTACATGATTTCAAAACGAATATGTCTCTTGTTTTTGGAATGAATATCTGTATAATAAAGTTACTGCACTGGGGAAGACCAAAGTCATATCATATAGCTTAACGTCGCGTCGTATACATATAACTGCGCAGCAAAAAGTACAATTATGAGGTCTAAATAACAACATGGATAAATTAGCTTTATAATTAGGCAATATTATGGGTAACTATAATTTTAAAAAAAATAAATTATCGAGTGAGTAAACAAGACAAATTTAATAATCCGTCGAAGCTCTTGACTTTGCACCATTTTGCAAAAAGCTCGACATTGTATCTGTTCACGTGGTGTGTGTCTAAGGATAAGGTACAAAGTTTCACACTGCCAAAATAAAAAAGCGTGGATTGAAATTTGGATCAGGTCGTCGGCGTCTTTGCATCAACTATTATTTTGTTTTAATGATTTTTAACAGTTAATTCACTTCTATTGACACCATTTGGTGCATTTTGAAATGCGGTGGTAATATAAGCAAAAAAATCAATACCAAGACATACTCATTAAGATTGACAATGTAAAGTAAAGTGTCTTTCTGTGTTTTGAGTATAAGATTCCAAAAAAGTCAACTTATTCATTGTCAATGTCAATTTTCACAGGGAGGGAGCAAGCAAGAATTTGTTGGTTTTCAGCTAACAAATAGTTAGCAAGTTTGATAATTAAAGATAATGAAACTGATGCAAAGAGAAAGGATGATATAAGCAGACAGACTTAGCAGATGACTCAATAACACTATTCTTCTCGTTCACTGACTGATTCACATGCATTTACATGGGTGACCCATCTCTCGCAAAGATTTTCTTTGTACTTTGGTATTGAAAATCAATAAAATCTTGGAAGAAAAAGTTTTGTTAGTGGCTGAGTATTATTCAGTTTCAATGTTTGGACGCAAAGGAATAAAAAGCAGCGACAAATTGGATTAAATGGCTTTATTGATAGAACGCGCTCTGAAGAAGCGAAAAGAAAAATCTGGAAGCCTTTTTTAATACCTATTTTTACTTTATTTTGCAAGTGTCTAAAGTCTGAAGGGAGGTTTTTACATCAGTCAAGACACCAGAAGATACCATTACCAAAATCTCATGTTCGTTCCAGAGTGCTGGAAAATCAGTGTGAGAAACATTTTTTTGGGTATGATTTACTACAGACTTGATGCTTTATACTCCGGCATACAGATTCTTCCTGAG
>JAHZMZ010005264.1:0-11512 GCA_027743805.1 Lepidocyrtoides sp. E14
TACTTCCTCTTTTAGCAGTGCTGGGACGCGGGGATGTACTTCCTCCAGTATCTTTCAGTATAGAACAAGAGGTTGGGGGCACTGTTATTGTTGCAGGGGGTGCACTACATGTGGGACTAACCCCACCACCAGCAGTACTAACTACAGTCGTGCCACCGCCACCAAGGCCAGTACTCACTCCACAAATTGACTCGCCACATATACTGCCCGCAGTACTAACCACTCTAGGAGAACCTACACTTGTATTTGCTACAGAGCCCAAACGCTCCGGTCCAGAGGGACCTTTACTTATCGCTCTTCGCCTTATCGCACGACGAGGTTTCCGCTTCCCCAACGAACTATGTCTTAACTTTTTAGCTATGAGCTCTCGCTCCGACGGAGTTCTCTTGCGGTAGTAAGTCATTTTACAGATATTCAATTTAGTTAGATCCTCAAAGCTAAACGTTGATGCTTGGCGAACCATCGATAGCTTTTGATGCTTTGTCAAAGGACCCTAAAAACAAGCCAAAAAATGTCCAATCCAATCAACTTTTGTGCATGGAACATTTAAACTTTTTGTTTACATACATTTAATTCATTTCATTACCTGATCTGTTGTAGAGGCTTCTGCCTCATAACTCATCGCGACAACAGCAAGCATCAGGTTCAGCAGATAGAATGAGCCGAGAAACACGACCATTACGAAAAATAGAACACTCCATGGACCGGATGTTGAAAGTACCTTGTTGAGTAAGAGGATCATAAAGAAAATTATATGCATTATTTACTCATCCTTATCGTTACATGGTCGTCAGCATTGCAATTTGTTGTTCCAACAAACAGCCCAATAAGTCAAGTACATCGTACTAAATAAATAAAATGGAGTATGAAGAAGAAAACGGCAATATCCTCCTCCTCCCATATAACACGACACCATAATGCAGCATAATAATGCAGTTTAGTTTAGTTTCCCTTTCATCATCATTTTTATTCAATACATTCACTCTACTTTTGCCATTGGTCTGTCTGGTATATATTTTTTTTAGTTCCCTGGTGTTACTGATGCATGGTGTCGTGGTGTGTGTGTGGTAACAGAAGAAACAACGCATCTCATGAAAATGAAACAGTCTGGCCTGGCAAGAGTGAAAAAGCCTCCCAATTCCATCATTTGTCAGACGTCCATAAAATCATTTTTCTTCTCATCATCACCCACAGTAAAACAGCCATGTTCAATGGATTTCCTCCCAATACAACTCCTTCTCTCTTTTGTATTCAACACCACCACCAGCCTTTAGTATTCATAGACTTGCTATCATCATCCAACAAAGAAAACTGCAATGATTCTTAAACTTTTTTTTTTCTTTTTCTGGCTTAAATACCTAATCATTCCAAATTGCAATCCATTCATAATGACACGACAAGCAGAAATAACAATGCCACTGTATAAAATATAATGCATCGCATCATTCGCATCCAGTTACATACCTTCGTTTTGAACCAAAACTGTTTTTTTTTGCTAGTTGCATTGCATAATACAAAAAAACACAGCAGGTAAAACGGAACGAAAACAAGAATCAACGGAAAAATAAAATGAAGGAAGCAAGTCACTGAAATTTATACATGGCACATGTACTATTACAACAGAACAACAGTAAAAAAAAGTATACGGAATGGGAGAAAGCGGGCGAAAGTAATTTTCTTGTTTTTTTTTCAGAGAGAGAGAGAGAGAGAACGCTGAAAAAATTTACGGTTCTTTATTTTACCCTTTTAACTCTCTAACTTGAAGGCATTCTTTCCAACAAGCTTGCAATAATATTTTTCAAGCTATATGGAGTTAAATTACGTTGGTTGCTGCTATGCTGTAGTTCAATAATGTTGTTTTCTACTCCCTCTCTCTGTGTATAATATGTATGCTGGATTCATTCTCTTATTTAAAAACGAACCCAAAAGCCAACATTCAAGGAGATCATATCAGAAAAAGAGAAAAAAATAGGCGAGGGTGAAAAGGCGATATGGTAAATGACTTTAAGTTAAAATTGTACTTGGTGCCTATATATATATCCAATGCCTATGTATGTGTTTTTTTTTCTTTTTGCTGTTGGTGATATTGGACTGGGCATATGTATGTGTGTGTAAGCGAGTCTGAATGAGAAACGAGTAAAACTGCTACATATCACCAGTAAAAAAGCTAACGACAAAACTATGTAGTTTATACAAGTTTTATAGAAGATTGCATTGAAATTCAAGACCATGCGTTCATTTGCTCTTTTTTTTCAGTCTCCCTCTCGTGCCGTACAACCACGGCGTTCTGTGCTGTTATGCTGTAATATGAGAAGAGGAATGAGGATGATGACTGGCAGCAGTTTTTTTTACTGAATAAGTAAGTTTTACTGCTGCTGCTGCTAATAGTAGAATTTTTTATTATATTTTTTTTGGCCACCCATATCGAGTACCAGTATTTTTGACTGGTGCATGCAGCAGTAAAGAGGAAAGTAGAAAAGTGAAAGGTGGAATAGGTACCATTGTAGTTGTCTGTCAGTAAAAGTAAAGGAATGTGTGAAAAAGAAGAAGAATAGAGTTGGTTAGAAATGCTAGTGGTTGTGATCCTTCTCATCATCATCGTGATCATCTCTGGAAAAAAAAGTCACACTCAACGCAGCGAGGTAGTACATGTTTGAGGAAAGGGATTTTTAAAAAGAAAACAGTGCAAAAAGCTTACAAGAGCGTATACTTGACATAATTTATGTATGAAGGGCAAAGAATATAAAAAAGACGAACGCAAAAAGTAGTAAAATTGGATAGCTGGGTCTTCCAATTTACACTGTTGCTATGATTCACCATGATATCATGTGATGATGATGAGTGCCATCCGTTTTCTACACGTATAATTTACTCTGTGTATTATAGGTATTCATATGCGTACACATAATATACACGCTTTGTGTGAACTATGAGTAAAATGTACAGAAAAAGGAAAGAACAAAGTCAAATAACCTTTTTTCTGTTTAATTTTTTTTCTCTCATTTTCATTTCCCAGTTGCTCCTTTTAATCTCACATGGGCCAGTTAAGTTTTAAGTATGAAAAAGTTTTTGCAGTGAAATACATAAATTGTATTCGCTAAAAGTTTATATAATCTGTGACACGGTTCATTCTCCAAAAGAGATGCATGACCATAAACCTAAACCCTCGTTATCATATCATTCATACATATTATCTGCCATTCTAATTCTACAATTCTATTTTCTACTTTATTAGCTTGATATCATCAACGTCATGAGGATGACAAGTATATATGTCATGACGATGAACTGCACGTAAATTACTTCTATTGTGTAGGGATTAGAAAATATATTCTTTGATACGTTTAAAATTAAGTGCAACAGTACAAGGCATGTAATTATTTAACTACTCGCAATTTTCAATTTTGTCGAGAACCCTCACAACCGTTTCATCACTACATATCTTGTCATTAGAGCGGAAAACGTACGTACGTGGTCGCAGCAGTGAAAAAAAAAAGTCTTCAGAGTCTCTCCAGCCAAACAAGAAAATGAAATTAGGTACATTCTTACAATCCTTTGCAATTGCATTGCAACATTTATTCCCTATATATTTTATTGTGTATGAAGGCATGAGTTTACTACAAAAAAAATGAGAGCGGAGGAGGAGAAAAGAGCGTGGTCGACGTGACACGTATAAATCTACCAAGCTGGACTAGAGAATAGAAGAGGAAAGAAGATGAAACAAAAAAAGGCATAAAAAAGCAAGAAAAAAAAAGTTGAGGAGTGGGGGAGAAAAAGGCTGTTGAATTGTTGCCGTTTTTTTATCATCTCTCTACTCTTATTCTATTTTTACACACATACACAATCATATGGACATGGCTAGTTTCTCTAGTTACGTATGCACACCAAGTAGCAACACCATGCCCAGACCAGACCAGACACACTAGTTTTGTCTCCTACGTACTTATATTGGGTACTCTAGTGATGTTTATTTTGTCGGGTGGACTGACTACTACTATTATGGTCCGTTTTTAAAAACTTTATTGTAGTAGCACGAACTCAGTCAAGGATCTTTTGAAACTTTTTTTTTTTTTTTGCTCTCTCTTGTACGCAGAGACTTGCATGCTGTAGTGTCAGAATAATGGACACTGACAGTGGTCCTTTTTCTCTCGGTCACACACACACAAGTCCACACGATAAGAAAGGGGAAAAAAGAAGCGGATTATATTATGAGAAGAGATCTTCTGCTTCGAGTTAAAAGATGAAGGGAGAGGGAAACTTAATAGGGTTGGGCTTTCTGAGCACAAATGTATCCACATCCATGCTCTTTTCTCACAGTTGGATACCACAGTCTGTAGTAGGGGTAGAGAGGTAGTAGTAGTGGACGAAAGTGGAGAGAAAAAATTATGATGACGATGTGGAGGGAAAATGATGCAGTGCTAGACGTAGTGGCACTTGCCTTTCCTCTTTACTTTCTTCCTACTACAAACTCGTTAGTTGTACATTTCTACAAAGAGTACATTATACTACAAAGTGCAATGTATCATGTTGCACACACAACATAAAAATCTTGTACGCCCAGCAGCATGCCAGAAAATAAGACTAGGCATAAAGTTGGGTTGTATATATAAGAATTTTGTAGGAGTTGGTTTGGGTATTGTAATCTTGGAAAGGTTTTTAATGTAGAGAAAGTAAGGAGAAAGCAGATGAAAAGGGAGAAAGTTAACAAAGCATAACAGGAAAGAAATAATAGCAAAGTGTGAGGAGAAACTGTGTGGATCATCTTTCGTGATATGGTTTGAGTTTGAGGCTCTGTGTCTTTCTGTGAAATCTTCTTCAGAAGAGAATAATTATAATAGTAAGAAAAAAAGTAGAAATGAGTATTACTAGGAAACAGTGTTTTTTTAAAAATTGCACAACTTCTCTTTTCAGTCTTTTTCCCTCTATTGAAAAAAATTAGTTTACATGTTGCAGTAATGTATATTATTATTGTTGTTGTATGAATGTCTAAGTATGCACATGTATGCTTTTTGTACAATTAGCTTTTGTGGAAAAGGTTGAAATGACGGAAGATAAAAACAATAAGAAGAAGAGAACAACTTCTGCATTCTTTTTTTTTCTTATGAAAAAGCGAGCTGTTGTTTATTGTTATTTTTAATAGCCAGAGTAATATCAGTCTCTTCTGTTGCCATGATTTGTGAGCTATTGAGTCGAATAAGCCAACCAACTTATGTATATCCATAGCTATAGAGCCAAGATGGAAAGTAAAACAAAATGAAAATGTTATACGTTATTTCCCGATGAAATCGGCCTGTCGTTATTAATTTTTCTCTTGTTGAGAAATTCCCTCTGCCTCCTCCTCCTCCTCCTTGTACTGGTTACCTCCCTCTCCTCCTTGGTTCGTAAAAAATTCTTAATTAACAATATGGCCTGAAACATTTATTCCACTGGGCAGCCAAGTGGAGATTTAGTGCCTTTTCCTTTTATACTTTGTACTGTTAAAAAAGCTAAAACTGTACACACAGCTAAAGCTGGTGCATTCCCTAATATTAAACAAGAGGAATAGCGTGTATGGCGTATATAGCAATTTATTTCATCAAGATGGATATTACCACTTTTATATCTGTGTGTACACTTATCATTTGTACCATTTTACAGAGACCAATGCAAGAAGCCACATAAACTCTAGAAAAATAAAGGAATAAAAAAGGGGAAAAAATGGAAAGCTTTTGTTCATCATCATCTCATCCTAGTTTTGTACTTGAAATCTATGTACGTCCATGCCAGCCAATTTTCGACAAAAAATACTAATAGCTTCCTTTCTTTTCTTCTATCCGAATCGTTAGTGTTTTTTTTTTCAGAGAAATGAATGAACGGCAATGATGATGGTACTGGAGAAAGCAATACATAAAAGGACTGATAGCAGTTCCACTTTACTTCACTAGGGCAATATTACAGCTCAGTTTTCAGGAGAAAGTATAAGAGTGAAAGGAGAAGGGTGAAAAATAGTTTTTGGTATTATGGTGGTATGCTGGTGGCAATGATGCTGGTTGGGTTTATGATGATGATGATGATGATCTATGCTGCTTCCATGAATTGCATTGTTCCAACAAAATTGAACCGATTTTGCTTTCACTACTTCTCATATTATTTTTAGTTTGGACAAAAGCCTGAATATAATATGATGTACTAGAGTAACACAATCAGTCAGTCAAATCGACTAATTTGACAATGTAAATGTAGTGAAAATCAAAAGGAAAATGAAATCCTGACTCCAAAAATCGTAATAAAAGCAGCGTCGGTAATAATACAGTAGTGATAATAATAGCAGAGAGGAAAGAAGATCATAGAGTCCAAAAAAACAACAAGCTAAGCCGTACTAGGGCCAGCAGCATATATACCAAGCTAAAAACTGTATTCGTTTCGCCCATTTGAAGTTATGCGTGTTCGATCAAGCTGTTTCAATCCAAATACTCCAAATGTGCAAAAGTGCTAACATTTCATTCATAACATAATAATCAGTACAGAGGGTTGTAATTACATGGTATAAAAATAAGTAAACCTTCTTGTGTGTAAAAATAATCACGTTGTCTATGCCAATAAACATGGGTTAGTTTCAGTTTTTATTTACTTTAACACAAGGTGTGTCTTGTAACAACAAACTGACTTTTTTTTCTTTTTTTTTGCGCCAACCGTTCTTTGCAGCAACAGCTGCAGAGCAGCGCCACATTACATAATACCACACTCCGCAGAAAGAGCAGCAGCAGCAGCCATGAAAGATTTCTAAGGACTAGCAAACACATCTCTATACGTTCTTATTACGTAACTGAAACACTGGATATAGATAGCCATGACCTCTGGACAAAATTGTAATTTTCTATTTCCATATTTCTAAAGCATGTTCATCTTTCCCTGTTTGTAGCACTGGTAACAGGCAATGTGCTTCAACTCTCTCATCTCATATGTAAGTAGATATTTTTCTCCTTATAAAACTGGCTGAAAATGCAATAAAAAATCTAAAAAAAGTAGCAGAACAGTTTAACAGCACAGCATATACTTTCACTTTATATATCCACGGAAAATATTCTTGAAAGGAAATTACTCTTTTATTCTCCTATCCTTTTTACTTTTTAAAGTTGTTGTTCAACTTCTTGCTGCCGTCGTTGTTGCTACCACTACTGAAAAGATTTTTTTTTTCTTGTAAGACTTTCTTTTTTCATTTATTTTTCCTCTCCCTTGGTACTTGGTAATTTTCTCATTTTTTTGCGTAGTGAAAGAAAAAACAAGTTGGTTCCCACAATAAAGAAATGTGTACCTATGTATTTGTGTGTAAATTGCTGTACACACATATGTGTTCGCTCGCATTATTACATGAGCAAGGTATTACAGATAGTATATATAGATGTATGAGAGTATGAATAGCGAAGGGAAAGTAAATTTGAAAAGATTTTTTTCCTTGAGATTGAACAATCTTTGCTTAAGATGAAGGGATGGGTCAATCGAATTTATCTTGGGACGGTAAAGGAAAAGAAGAAAACGGTGGTTGTGTAGTGGATGGAAGTATTAAGGGAAAGCAAAGCAACGCCAACTACAGCAGAAGATTAAAGCATAAAACCAAGCACGCATCGTACTGTTGATGATGATGATGATGATGCCATGCTAGAGAAAAGCTGGTTGCATAATAAAATCATGTCATGTTCTTAGTGTGTTGAGGGAGATTTGAGGTGGGATGTTGGTTGATGGAGAGGTGAGCATACATACATGCATACGTGTGCTACGCACATACCTGATTGAGATGCAAAAACGACAAGAATAATAATGATATTACTGTCACCACTACTGTCATGCCAGAGCATCAGCTATCAGCGCTGACAAATTACGATCTCTTCATCGACCACGCCAGAAATAAGTTTTTATAGAGAAATGGTAATAAAATTTAGTCCTGTGTAACTGAACTGAAATATTTTACATAGGTAAGTACTGGATATATTAACTTTGACATATTCTTTCACTCCCATCTGGATTCTCTCCGATCATCCCCAGACACGTGTAGCCGGGACCGCAAACCCTACAAAAACAGAAAAAATGCGTAAATTATTATTTTTATTTTGAACATTAATAATTTATTATATACTACACATATTTTTTGTCTAGACTACCGTCTAGCCCGAAATACATGCTGGGTTTACGAGGTTGCAGAACTAGGAACCTCTGTTATTGTAGAGATTTGAATTTCATCATATTTTTTTGTCTACTGCTATTAGATTTTATTTTTAAGATAGGAAAAATAGTAAAAACAAAAGGAATGATGACAGAGAAAAATTGTTAATGCACGCAAATATAGTATGTAAGCATGTATGTGTCCGTGGCTAGTATGGCTTTAATAGACTAAATTACGAGCTGTTGCTGGAAAATGTGATTAATGCACAACATTATTTTGTTTTCTGCTAAACTGCACACAACAGGAACGATAAACCACATTTTAATACCCGTAACGAAAATAACGCATTACCCTTTACAGTAAACTTTCACTTCAGTTTTTCGCACTAACCATTTTAATTTTAACCAAAAAAACTGCATAAGCGAAAACAATAAAGGAAAAACTGAGAGCAGAGAACCACAATAAAACATGAGTAGCTATGATAAAATATAAAATATTGGTTGCAGTAATGCGGCTGCATTTTGCACGACTGGGACTGCTCGTAAACCTTTTTGTTTGCAGAAACACCCCCTCACACTTGTTTCATTTTATGTAATCCATAGAAATAAAATGCATACAAGTAACAGATATATACATCATGAATTTAAAAAGAGAAAAATTACATTGGACGCAAAAATTTAGTTTTTTTAAAAGAAAAGTTTTTCATTCAAACAAAAAATATGCATCTGAGAGTTGTAAGTGTGCATTGCAAACTAGACTTCTTCTCCCTTAAATTATTTCTCTGCATCCTTAAATTTTGCCAACGCAAATATTTTAATTTTGGCCTCGCTTAATAATATAAAAAACGACTAATCTACCACCAATCGCTATAATTTATTACTTTCAAATTTCCAAAACATCAACAATAAATTACATTACAAATAACTGATAAGAAAATGTGCCAGCCCAGCTACTATAAAAACTCTTACGGCTTTGGAAACTTTTTGTCTCCTTAAATAAACAGAATGACACTTTTTTTTATTCAACTGTAAAGCAAACTACTATTAAATTGCTGTAAAAAAAAAGACTTACAAAAACGACAAAAATGCTACTGTAATTATAACGCGTGAATAAAGCTGTCCTTTTTGTTGAGAAACAGTTTTACTTAAGCAGATGCTCATTATTCTCAACTTAGGAATCTTAAGTGCATAGAATAGAATAAAGAATTAGTTTAAAAAAGCTCATTAAACCGTCCAACCAGACTAGCAACAACTCTTTGTAATCATATAATCATCATCACATCTTAATAGGTTAAAATAAAGAACAACCAGTGAACAAACATCATCATCATCATCACATCATACAACTAATAGTTAATAGCATTGCTGCACTTTGCTCAAGAAAAAAGGGCTCTCTTTTACTGCTCCATTATTGCAGTCTGTTTACCAGAGAGAAGCATAATTTGTCGCCACTATAATCCATAAGAAGCCCAAGGAAAACAACAATAGGCTGCTGTACTATTACTGAGCAACCGCATAATATTTAGATTACAAACAGCCGTCACTTTCTTTCCTCATTGTCTAGTCGCCATTTCCTTCCAGCAGCATACATAAGTAAATGACCATACTTGTTTTTCTGTCCTTTAGTTCTTCTCACTCTGCGGTTTCTCATTCTCTGTCAGTATCATTGTCCCTCAAGAGAACACTATTCACCATGCAATAAAAATGTCTACTGTTGCTTGTATGCTTACTTTTTAAGTATATTTTCACCATTCACTCCCCCACACCTCATTGAACAGCGCAACAAAGCCCCTTTCTCTTTTTTATTTTGCAAGCACAATAATACCCCCTCATTTGCAGTGGTACAGTAATTCCCTCGTGGAATGAAAAGAACGACAGACCAACAGTAATAAAAAGACAAAAATCCCAGCTAGAAAATCCCTGGTTATCTTTACGTTGCTTGGAGAGAGAGAAAAAAAAAAACATTCTACTAAACCATAAAAATTGACATTTTATAATGATGTAATGATGAGTAAAGCGGGTATATAATCGCAAAACTGCGTCTGCCCGGTTACAAATGATAACAAATATCACAACCAAAGAAATAAAGAAAATGAAAGTAAAGTACACGACATGCGGCAGGTCACCTATTTTTTATTTTACGCTCCTTTCCCATTTTCAAAGCCATCCTGTTCTGTAAGGCTCTTTACTTTACATCCACCATCAGCCAAACTTTCCCATAAACCTTCATCATAATGCTGCTATTACATAAGTTACACACTTTTACTTCTTAAATCGCTTACGTTTTCGTCTACGGGAAAAGATGGAGGCGGTGAAAAACGGATGGCAAATTATAATATCTGCAATGTATATGAATGAAACACAGTGCCAGTGGGGGCAGAAATGACGATGACGACGGCAAAGCAATGTTTTATTCTTTGACGATGCAATTATTTCTTGAACTCAGCAACCATCACCACCACACGGCTCCGTTTTCACTAACCGCCACTACCCGTGTTAGTAGTAGTACTGCCGCAGTGCCTTCTGTCATGACAGTATCTATGATAGCTCTGGGCAGAGAAAAGCCTTTACAATAGTTTCTAGTCAGTTCTCTTCACTTGGCGTCGTCGTCGTCGTCATCCTCACCATAATCATAATACACTTATTGTTATCTTTTCAGTAGAGTGGAGTAGGAAAAGTAGCTAAGTAACTGACTACACATTGTATACATGATATTATATCATCATGATATTACAGTTTATGCGGGAGAGAGAAGAATAGGGAAAATAATCGTGTTTCATTCATCCCCTGCCGATTTCCATGAAGAAGAAGAAAGGAATGTTCACAAGAGAAGTACTAATTGAATCAAATGAATTTACCCAGAGGAGAGTAGGATAAATCAATAATCGGAGAAAAGTGAGTGGCAAAGTAGCAAACTGTAAACCTAACTGGGTATAACTACATATAAAAAAAAACTTTTCTCCAAACTATGTCAAACTTTTCTCATTCATTCATTTCACTGATCGTATTACTATACACTCCTGCTGCTGCTGCAAAACTCTTTTGCACATTCTGTTTAGCTATTATTACGTAAATACCTTTGTATAGTTTATCCTTTTTTGCTTAAAAATCCCCCTCTTTGTGTGCAAGTTTTCGTCCCGTTTTGTAAAGTAGAAAAGATCTATGGATTTTATTAGTGCTATACCTGAAGGATTTCTAAAATTTATTTTCCCTCATGTCAGTCTTTCCTGCATTCCTCTAACTTCCTTATTATTAACAATCAAATAATCATTCATGGTAGTGGTCTATCGCTTACTTAAATTTTCATTCATTTGTAAACTTACTACCCGACAACTTTCAGGTGTAGCAGGTACATGTTTATTTTGCGAGAAAT
>JAHZMZ010005265.1:0-15141 GCA_027743805.1 Lepidocyrtoides sp. E14
CTCATGTGTGTACACACACACACACTGAGCTTTATTCTGGCAGAGGGAAAGGGAGAGGCGAACGCCAGAAAAAAAAAGTTTAGCTTTGTTCTTCGAAAAATAAAATGTCCCAATATGATTGTTTGAGTTTTTTAGAGAGAGAGAGAAAAAAATGCTGTAGGGAAAGATGAGACGAAAAAGTAGTAGCATTTCTGTTGGCTGTTTTAAGCAAAGTCGCTTCTATGCATGAGAGAGTCACAGAAGTAAAAGCCGTTGTGTAATTTTTAAACAAAAATTGAACTTTTTTTGCTAAAGTAATAAAAATAGGAAAATTTATGTGATTAGTGAAAAACAAGTTATGCATCAAAAGTACAACCATAAAGGTGACATATACTCTGTGCGCAATATTACTCAATGGGCACAAGGGGATGTACTTTTATTGTTAGGAGAAGAATGAACCGTCGTTATTGCTACCAGAGATGATAACTATGATTGGTGTGATTATGAGACCCTTGAACGCCATTGTAGTCTGTCACCAAGGAACAATAATTTCTCCTCGGCTTGACTGACCAATGACCATTTTCCTTTTATTGATTTAATAAATTCCAAAATATGGAGAAAGTAGAATGAAAAAAAAAACTTTTATGATTTGCAGCTCCATCAAAAAGCTCAGCTACATGTGGACTAGCGGAATGCAAAGGTGATAATAATCATTGAACAATGTCTTTAACCTTTACCATCAACATTTACTCTATTTTAACTTTATAATGACGGTAACAACATCACCACCGGTTAAATACCACACTAGCTAAATTAAATGAATTTTTAATTGAGTAAGGATTATCTAAAAATAAACATTTCATTTGTTCTTTAACCGTCAACCATTTAGCTGAGTCCGAAGCAGCGCACAATTTGAAATTTCACTACAAACAGGGACACGTGTACAATTATATGTATACGGTGAATGGAACTATTTTTGTGGATGGCGGCACATCTCAACAGTCAGGAATACATTTCTCGACGAACACCACTTTCCATTTTATAACTGCATGCGATGCAGTTATGTATGTACGTACATGAAGAAATAAAACTTGCATTGAGAAATATTATTTTTTCATGACTTTCCCTTTTGACTAATTTTTATTGCATGTGTAGACTAATAATAGTACACTGGATAAAATAACCGTAGATTTAACTGTATTTGCTTGCCGTAAAGTAGCTGAGATAACCGTGATCGTGAGTAGTTTGCGGTGGTGAGAGTGAGATGCATGCATGTGTGAACGAAAGGGAAAGTGAAAAATGGCCTAAGAGACGGAAAGCCAACATTACATTGCTGTTCTGCTTTGTAACCATAAATTTCACTGTTTTCCTCTTCCCCTTTCATTATTGATTTATTTATGCATTTATTTACACATGACGGAAGAAAGCAGATGAAGCGTGACTTTTACAGTGGACGTGCGATATAAAATTATGTGTATCTATTCAGTTCAGGCAGCAGTTTTTGCTCTTTGCCACCATCATAAATAAATGCATAAATAAAATAGCAGCTTTTGAATATGAATAAAATTATTAACATGGCAGTGGTTACACTAGCAGTTGCTGAAAATGTTAAAAACGATACCGATTACGACATGCAGGAGGAGGAGGTAGAAAAGGATGAGGAAGGAGGAAGAGGCGCAAGGAAACATTTAAAATATGCATTTCTTCCTCCTACAACACTTTCCATCTTTTACTTTGACTTGTCTTGTGACTGTGACGACGACGACGGTAACGACGCTTATGATAAATAATAGTTTTAAGCATACGATAGCGTGAGTGTTTGTGTGTGTGTGTGCCTTCTTGGTCTTTTCTATTCATTGCATTGCTTGTAAATACAACCGTGTAAAGGAAAAAATGCACGTAAATAATAATAATAATAATAGTAGTAGTAGTAACAGCAAGAATGATAATAATAATACCCCTGCTTCCCCTCACAGTATTAGGTTTAAGTAAGATATGCACATGAACATATATACTCGAGACAAGCAAATAATATCGTTTTCCAGATGAAGGATGTTGAGTTGTGGCAATCTGTCTTGCCAAGTGGACAGGATGACATTCATAAGCACCACTTCACGCACGCCCGCACAAGCCAAACTTTCAAGGAGTCACTGGAACAGTTTCCTCTTCGGTACGTACGTATATGTTTTGCATGATTGTATCGTAGTATGAATTACCATCCTGCTACGGTTTTGCTATTAAGTACACCAAAAATGTATGGAAAATGCCATACAGAACAAACACAACACCTCTTATCTGTTTATGAGATTACCAACGTAGAAAAAAACCAGGAAGGAACAAACGCTGCCAGCAATACTTTTTTAATATCGCTATTGCAGACTTTAAGGAATAAAAAAAACAATAATGTATGCCACGTGTGTACGACACGACGACAAATGAATACTGGATGCGTGCAAGCATGCATACTTGAGCGTTTTGTACCGTTTGTGAAGACGGAAAATGAAACAATACCGTTTTAGTTATTTTCCATGGTTTATGGTAACGGTAAACTTATTATGATCATTGAGATGGGTAGCACAGAACTTTGTTGATGTATCTGAAATGATGGTGGTTAAGAAATAAAAATTGATTTCAAAGTTTTTGATTATGTAACAATATGGTGGAGAATTCCATGTAAAAAAATAATTGTTAAAGATGCGACGATGACACACTTTGCGAATCTGCTTAAATTTATAGATTTTCTTATACCGACGGCTTGATCGGAGAAATATGTCCAAACCCAACCGAGGCTGAATGGGTGCTAAATATCAAAAGAGGGTTGCTCTCTACATTTCAGAACACAATGGAAAGATTAGACCTGGAGCATAAAAGTTATGAGGTCGGTTAACTCACAAATATGGATATAAAAAAAGAAAAACGTTACGCAAGTAAATATTTCGAAATTTGAAAAATAATTTTACCCGTTTCTAGAATGATGTTAATGGTCGTTGCAAAGTGGAATACAGAATTGGTGAGGCAAATTCTAGAACCCTCACTGTAGGAAAAACTAAAGACATGAGCTCTTGTGGGGACAAGTTTGGTATTTTATCACCGATCCAAGGAAGCCCTTATAATTTCGGAACGGTAAGTTTCACTTCACATTTGAAAATATAAAATATTACAAGGACAAAAAAGACTTACAAGGAAACAAGTGTACTATTGTACAGTGATATACTTAATTGCAATCAACAAGTCATATATATACATGTATGTTCATATTTGTACTTTGCAAACAATATTATCAACAGCAAGAAACACACTAGTAGCAACCATGCAAACATAATAGCATGATGTTTCAGTTTATTTCGGGATAATGGGTTTCATCATCTACGTCATTACTATTATTATTTTCTGCACTATAAAAATCACTCAACACCAAACACCATCAAGAAGTGAAAGGTAAATATTCTCCCCTTCGAAAACAATCTATTATTAGCGCTCTCCCTTTTGTTTTCTCTTTTCCAATAAAAAACACTGCTCGTCGTTATCTATTTTTTTCTTCTTGTTATTAATATTATGCCTTCAAAAAGTAATATCCGAGACGAAGGAAGGAGGAGACAGACAGGGTTATCATAATAAATGTCTCATCAGAATATTACATCGTTGTAACGATTGACAATGAAAGAAAGCAACAACGCTGAATAAAGCTGAAGGAGACAACGACGAAGAAGAACTGCAATGCGTTCTTTTTTCCTCTGCTTAAAAGCCAAGTTTTTGTTTTTGTAAACTTTTTTCCTACTTCCTCTTTCCTGATCTAAAGCGGAGATAACTAGAGATGCTGTTTGTAGGTATGAAATCATAGATAGAAATTATGTACATATGCGCTGTATTATGAGAATGGAAGTGATATCCTGTGGTGACGCATTTATCCCACACTTCCTTTAAAAAACTGGGAGACAGATGACAAAAGGGATGAAATAAGAATGAAGCGCTGCAAATGACATAAAAATTATTACGACTTTGTTATCATCCCAAAGTAATGTATGTGTAAAATATTATGTATATTATATGCAGTAGTTTTATACAAAAAAAGAGAATTTGAAGTTTACTTTTTTTCCGCTGTGAAAAAGGCTGTACATTTTAACATTATAATCAGATTGAAGAGAGTAATAGATGCGACTTTTTTTGGGATGAAGCTAACGCGAATTTTTTTTTTTCGGAGAGTTGGGAGAACAAGCAACTTTTTCTATTGTGTTGAGTTTTGAGTAAAGTAAGAATAGGAGGAAATGAGAAAAAAAAGTTTGATGCATGTTTACATTTTTTTTGCAGAAAAAAAGTAATTAATATTTTTACCTGTAAAATAAAAAGTTGTAATGTATACAGTTTTGTTGAACATGAACACGTTAATACCGTTGCCCGTTTTTAAATGAAAGCTGCAGCAATCAATGCCTGCCGTGGAGTCATTTAGTGAGTGCAATCAAATAGTGGATCGAAATCTAATTGTTGAAGTGCAATGCCGGGAGAGGCATCGCCTGAAGCCGTTGTCAGATGGGATTTCCGGCGTTCATGTAACCCTCCGTCAACATCTTGACCTGATCACAATGTACACAGCGAATGGGGTGAATGGCACAGAGGAAGATGATGACTTGTTTGGCACGAATAACGAGGATGATGATGGATTCAAACTCGGGCTAGATGAGGATGAAGATGATGAAGAGGAGAATGAAAGTAGAGAGCCTGGAAGCAATCAGAAAGCTTCTTTGCAACATGCATCACTGGTGGAAAATGCCGGCTCTTTTCTCATCGTTCGCAGCAAACCAGATGCTTACTTTAGTGAAATAATTAGCACAAGTCCGGAGCAAATTTTGAGAAGAGAGTCTCTTGTGTTTTACCATGACTATCATGTCGGTTCAATTACTAATGACTACAACGCTGCCACCAATGCTCTCCTCAAATTCTGTCAAGCTGTTAAGGTACACTGAAAACCAGCTTTTTCCATCATACTTTCTCTTTTTACCTTTTTACCTTATATATACATATCCAGCTATTAAGTATAACCAAATTAGACAATATTATTACTTATCGAATGTAGATGTGTATGTGAAAAACATATTATTCCACATTCCTCTAGAGTCTACTGACTAGACATGCATATTCATAAGACCATGCATCACACAATACAATATTCCTTATCTAATATCTCTAGAATAATACTGTTTTGAGACAGTTACTAAGACCTACACAAAATGCACTCAACACAAAAACAAGAATAAGTTCTATCTAGCTCTCGCATCCACTTATAGACACTTATTCTCAAGCTGAGTTCCGCCTGTATTGGGTTCATCCATTTCAGCGAGTCTTGTTGTCTGTGTCTAAAAAAACTGTTATGGTTAGTCGTGCATGCTCTTATATTGTCCTGTTTTATCACTTTGTCGTATCCATGAAACATGTTTAGTGAAGAATACTTATAATTTGCCTACCAAGCTATCATTTTTTATTTATTTTTCTTTGATTTTGTCGCCAGTCAGATCGCAGATTAGTATACTTATGTATGTCAAAATGAAATACTTATAACTGACTAATTATCAATATATAGGTGGCTATATATAATAGATGGAAATGTATAGAGAGGCATAAGTGATATGCAATTTTATTAGATTACTACGTATGGCGTACAATGCCCTATTATAAAATAATATGAGGTACTAATTACGTTACTACAGGGTAGGTTTCGTTCACTAATCTTAATGTCAAAGTATGATGCTTGTTCACTGATTTGTAAACGCGGGCTTCATCATTAAGGAAAGTGAGATGGTCAAAGGCCATCATAATTATACTTGTCACGGCGTCTCATTTTTCTAATTGGATTGCTTCTTTTACCTGTTAGAGGAACGTGGATGGAAGTTCGGGGGCACTATTAGAGGGTCTTATAGACACTCTTCGTGGATTGAATACGGCGGATATGTTACATTTGTCACGGGAAGCAGCCAAAATATGCGAGGGTGATAGGTAAGATTTTATAAAAATATGATCGAAAAGATAAAGTGCAAAGGTATTTACTTGTAACCTCTGCTTATTATAGTTATATTTTTCTCAGATTCTTTTCCAAAAATCAATGCCATCCATAAAACAGAACGTAAATTACATTGCTTCTGCAGTATTTAAATCAGCAGCAAATTAAAACGAGCAACCAAAACTAAAAAAGGCACACATGATATTGATTGCTGCATTTTCCTCAGAATTTCCCGTAAAATTTGCCCCATGAATAAATACGTATATATTGTGTAGAGAAAAGACGGAATGCGAACTAAAAGTCTTCCTGTATACATGGTCAATATAAGAACTACTGAATGTATGTAAACACTAAATAGAGAGTGGGGAAATAAGAGGCGCATTCCAATTTAGTTCCTTCTCCTTAGCCACCATTACCACCGTCTTTGCCTTTTCTCTTCGTTTTTATCTTTCTCTCCAGCTAGACTTACTTCTGTGCATCCTTTATAAATGTTTTTCTATACAGTTGATGTATATAATTAAATATGTGTTTGTCTGCATATATTCATACTGTTGTATATGTATTTTGTATGTTTACAGGTATCTGTTTGATACTACTCTGGAAGCAGTTGGCACGGCCGCCTCAGTTGGAGTAATTAAAGACAGGATTTTCAGCGGAGATGCCCCACGAGAAAGGATCTTCTCTTGGATCAACTCTCTCACGTTCATCCCGAAACCGGATTTAGATCTCATGGCTGCAGCATTCCCTATCCTTCGTGCTCGAGATAACTACCCAAACATTCTACTCAGCTACTCTTCCCTGGCACATTCCTTTTGTCGTCAGCATGCGGATTGCTCGCAGCATCAACCTGTGCAAATTCTCAGTATGCTCTACAACAAGTTCTTTAATCTTACCGGGTGTGTCACCAAGCAGCGCAAGAATGTGGATCAGGCAAGTTACACAACAGGATAATAACGATCATACACACCAAGATAATAATGAGCTCGATTGAAAGGAAAAAAATAACCTTACAATAGAGAAAAAAGTGTATAGCTTAGTAAAGCGCTGAAGTGACATTAGCTAACCTGGTTACTCAATTATTATTACTTGCCGTCATACTTTCACATTGACAGGTATTGATGTATCTCAAAGGAATCGGTAATTTTGGAAAGTTTGATGATGGAATTCACGCCGCCTTACAAACTTGCATTGTCTCTAATGACCGAAGTGAAGTTCGGGTCGCCGCTCTGGAAGCATACCGGTATGGGTGAAAATAGTAGTGTTGCTTCTTGAGAGAAAAATGTGTTGTTTAAATAACAATGTCTTTTTGCTTTTTTCTAAATGAAAGGCGTATGCGATGTTCAGATCTTAGTCAGAGCTCTGTACATGCTGAACTTGAGCAGATATTTGAGAATCAAGGGGAAGATGCTGAGGTGAGAATTGCTGCGTTTTTGACTTTAATGCGCTGCCCAACGTATCCTACAATTCGATGGCTGAAACGGGTAATGGGGAAAGAACAAATAAGACAAGGTACACAAAATTGGCTTCCTATTTTCCTCCGCGTGTAATGAGCGTACTACAAACTCATTGCTGCATAGCATAATAGTGAGATTATCTGATGAACATCTCTCTCTTTTTTCTTCTTTCTCACTTCTGATTAAAAATCCTTCTCATTGTTTTTTCTTCTTCTTTTTCTTACGTCTGTTCTCTTCCGTTTACGTACCAGTTACCTCCTTCGTTTCCAGCTACATCAGGAATTTACAGGAGAGCTCGCTCCCAAGTAAACTGGAATTGCAGGGATTAGTAGCGGATGAAAAGTTTAATGATCCATATCACACGGATTTTAGACAGTTTTCAAAGAACTTTGAGGCTTCCGCGTTTTATCCGGATGGGAATTTCGGTAAAGAAGTTAATAGAAAAAATCACATCATTATCGTCCTCATCAACACTGTCTGATTGGTAATAAATGAAAAGATTTTGAAACAAAGGTAACCAACACGTTCTTCCTTCCACTCTTTTACTACCTTAGGAATTGGCCTTGATAGTAATCTAATATTCTCACAAGCTTCCTACATCCCAAGATCCGCATCACTCAACCTAACAATCGATATTTTTGGAGAGTCTGTCAATTTATTTGAGGTGCTCGTACTTCAGAATTTTTAATTTAAACTGCGAGCATACCACAGCATTTTTTTCATTTAAAATACAAATTTTATCTTTTACTACTTAGGCAACAATTCGACTGGAAAGTTTTGAGCATTACGTAGAGTCGATATTTGGTCCGAATGGGAAATTCAACAATGGAAGTTTTGGTGGGATTTCTAAAATTGTGTCATCTCTACGGCGAAACAAGCGTGCGGTGCCATCAAAAAGAAGAATGCGAACATTAATGCAAGAATATGATGCAATGAAGCGATACTACAGCGACCCAATTGTAACACGATAAAAATACTTCACTTCATGCTTTACGCTTATTTTTATAACTGTGGCTCTACAGACGCTCTACAAACTTTGCCGTTTTTCTATCGATTATTTTATGCATGAAATCATTGCACTGTATTTTTTAATTTTGCAACGAGAAAATGCAGATAAGGCACACTGCTATCAATGTCTCATATCTAGGTATATGCCAATTTCATTTGTATTCACTCTTTTGATAACCACTCTCTATCAAGTTGGTGTTGATGGGTGCATGAAAATACTCTACAAGAATTAAACTGCGATGATGATGTGGATGACGATATGAAACGGATGATGAGCATATTTATGATTACATTGTTTACATTTTGAATGTTAACGGAATCCATATCATCAACTTTTAATTTTTGCTGTCGTGTTACTACACTTGCTACTGTTCTCTATAATATGCCCATTTAATGGTCTTGGGTGAAAGTAGTTCTTCATTTTTACCACAGAAAGCTTTGGAAAAGCTTACCTCATTCATTTACATGCATACATATGTCGTGCAAGAAATCGATTTAAAAATGTACAAGACATTTCTTCCTCTTGCTTTTCCCCAGTATCAGATTTAGATTTGCATTCATGCATGCTTTTTGAGATAATGATACTCCTTAATCTTGATTGTTCTATAAAAAAAAAGATGTTTAAAACGAAGTTACAAAAAAGCTAGCACCCCTGGCACAAATTTTTTATATCTCAAACGGGCAAAAATGGTCTTCACACAGTCAGTCAGTCATTCAGCGAGCTTATATGTAGCAGTGGTGTTTGTATTTAAATAAGCAAGAATGTTACTAGTTTGTGTGGAAATGATGCATAATATTAGCGTGATTTACTCATGTGTGCATGTGTACGTAGATTTTCTAAATATTATGAGGAAGAAAGAAACAGTGCTACCGTTGATGATGATGACAACGATCTTCGTTCCCTTTTCACGTGCTGCTTGCTTACTTATGCTGCCTGCCTTATGTGGCATTGTACAGTACCCTAATTTACATGGTTTTCATGCTATTCTCCAACCATTATAATCTGGAGCAGTGCGCTGTTGGGAACGATTCTATTGCTGAATCTTGAGTTCCCTTTTATTTTTTAGAGTAACGCTATTCTACTGACTGAGCGGTGCAAATAGATAAGTATTACTATCCAAAAAAACCAAGTACATAACGACGTAAAGATGCAAACAGACAGCCATGCATTGCATGTGTTTCTGTCTTCTAATGACGATGATGGGGATGATATGGGCTAATCGTAATGGGCCGTATTTCCATGCTTTTTTTTTCTTCGGAGTTTAGGAGAAAGTAAGGAAATAATATCTTGTGTATCAGATTATGTCTCGATAATGGCATACTACATACTACTCGTGTTTTTGTTGCTGTTTCAAAATAAATTCCTTTGGTTCTCTCCCTTTCCAAGTGAAACAAGTACAGGCACAGAGCATTGAAAGCAAAATGAAACTTGTGGTGCAGTGCAATCATACTATGATTCTACGTATATACCCTCACCTTAATTGTATTGTGCTACTTCATTTAATGATAATCACGTTACACAAATCGTCGCAGGCTCTCTAGTAGTAGTAGTAGTAGTAAGATTTAAAGACGTAAAAATTAATCTCGTCACAACCGCTGCACTATTAAACTAGACACAACTGTTTTGCAGTAATAAAGGGTTGAATTTTACATGCTTTGTAAGTGCTTAGTATCAGTACAATAATTTGCTTGCAAAACTAATTACGTTTGTTCGTCAATTAGAATTAGAGGGACGTGTAATTCACGTTTTCCAAAGGGGTAAAATGATTTGTCTTTGTTACCTTAATTTTACTTTTCTACTTCATTTCCTATCACGGTGGAAAACGTATTTACTGCCCATTACTTATTCATGCTAATGATACTGGCATGTTGACAAAATGCGTTGCTGTTTGGCTTTTGAACTTTTGCGTATTGCATAATATGTCATTTGGAAACAGTTTCTTGTGTGATGACTTACAATCAATGCATACCAATGAGATTTATTGCTTTGAAAAAATCATTTTGCAGGTGTCTCTTTCCTTAAAAACACTAGGAAGCGAGATAGCATTCTTGAGGAATGTGGGACTGGACGAGCAAGTGGAAACGTTGAGTAGCTTAAACCCGTTGAATTTCCTGGAAAAGCTCACAAACACCAAGGTATACAATAAATATATACGAACTGCGTCGTCTACTCCTATAAACAAAATTAGGGGTGAAGTGAGAAGCAATGGAGAAAGTATCCTGAGATCACCAGTGTTATAGAAGAAAAATATACTTCACTTATTTTCTTCATTCCGTAAAAATGAAATTGCTTGTTATGGAGCACATCGGTAGTTCAGTACATTAGTTTTTTTCCAGACCCTTTCCGATTTTTCCTGTACATTTTATCTTCACTTCCTGGATACATTTCTTGATTCACCTCAACAGTCTTCTTCATTACCATCATCCTCATCATCGCTATCATAATGTTCTGACTGACTATGCATCCATTTTTTTCCGTACTGTTGCCATGAACAAGATCTCCAACCACCTTTTCGACTTCGTTGTATCCTTCTATAAAATTACATGTTTACATCCTCTTTTTCTTCCTTTTTTTCTGGTGTATGTGGGGAAACTGGGGAACACAATAAATAATAGGATTCAAATTGGCAAAAGTCAACGATGCTATTTGATTCATCATACATCATTCCTACCGGAGTTGGACTTCCTCTCAATCTAAGTGCACAGGCTTCCAGTATTATGAGATTTCAAGCGGAGAGTATGATAGATACTACTAACTTCCGTGCCAATCCCTTCCAATTGAAACTCAAAGGAAAGTTGGTGCCTAGGTGAGTAGATATTTTTTTCTCTTCTTTTTTCCCCTTCTCATCTCCTTTCATCTCCCACTTTCTTTGTTACACGCGCGCTCCCTTTTCCTCACAAATCTAACATTGCCATGCTTTTACTTTTTTTGCTTCTTTATTTCTTTCACTTTCTCTCTCGAATCCATCTGACCTTATCGGTGTGCATGTAAGAAGAATAAATAAAAGAGTGAGGTGTGTTGGTTTTCTTTTTTTGTACAAAAATAAATAAATAGCGAACGGTATATATGCTTGAGTGCACTGGTAACTTTTATCATGGACTGCACAGGGTATGTACATGTATTAGTGTGTCATTCATTTCCATAATACAAAGCATCAATAAATATCTATCGAGTTAAACCGCATATTATTATTATTATTATTATTGATTGTACCAAATACATTTTTAAAGGCAACTTTTTCATGTGCAAGTAAACACCAAGAGAATGTTAATTAGGCCAATTAAGTGTGCATCGATTTATTTGTGAAGAGGAATTGCTTTTATAAAACTAGCAAGAGGTATATATTCGCTGGATTTCAAGTTTTAAAGATTATATTCTGTTATCTGTTGCACAAGCTGTACGGTAATTAGTTCGATAAATTCCAAAGTTTCTAAGTAAAAAAACCATAAAAGTCTACACAAAAATGAGGGTTGAGAAAAGTCAGTATGCATCAGTTTGTCCCAACCTGTGAGGATGATTGGTGCTTTCGTTTTTATCAAACAAAAGTTTATCCGACGCACAGTAAAGATCAAAAATAGTGCACCCCTTAAGCAGGGAATAATGGTTAAAATATAATGATGCCTTGAAGATCAATTGTAGCAATTATTTTAACGGGAACAATGCACAAATCAAAACTTTTTACCTGTCAAACGATTTAATGCTATTATCTTAAATGTGGGGAAGAACAAATGTAATGAATGAAATACTGCATTGCATTTTTATGTTTAAAGTAATATTATATTTGTACACTTTTGTAGAAAAGAAACCAACACAAAAGCTACAAACAGATCTGCATACTTTTAATATTTACATTGACTTCATGCTTTAAAAATTCACATTTTTTTTCAAACGCAGTGCGCTACTGACGGCATCCGCTGGTGTATCTTTAAGTGCGTTCCAAAGCCACGCTGGCATGAAAGTGAGAGCCCGACTACGCTCTTCAACTGCACTGGAAGGACATTTAGAAGTTCTCGGAACTGAGTTACTGGATGTGGCATTTGGCGTCCCGAAATCAAAACTGGAACTTGTGGAGTTCAAGTACTGCAAAATAATTTTAATCCATTTATTCACAAAAAATCTCACAATACCCTTCTGCACAACCATTTTCATTTTTCACAGGTCAGAAGTATTATTTCTTGAAAAGGATAAATATCAAGCAGTTGGCGTAGTCCCAAGCAATTTAAAGGAGTTCTGCAACACAGGAATACTCTATAAATACCTTGGTCTTAAAATGTGCACCTCGTCCCACTTCATTTTGCCAAAGCCTACATCAGTATTATTACACAACACTACCAATAATGTTGATAATAATAATGGAGACGAAAATGATGGACAGCCAACTCTTATGTCATCTTTATCATTTCTTGTGAATGGACCTTCTCATTTCACCCTTTCACTTGCTAAGTCAAATCCAAGTCTGCTGAAAACACGTTTTCATTATCAATGGAACAACAATGAGGTAGTAATTTCAACACTGATACAACTACTCTTGTTTTTTTGCTTTGTTTTTTTGGTAAAAAAAACTGCATCAAAATTCTCCCAAAAATTCAGCAAGTTTAATATTTTTTAAAAAATAGGTAAGTCTGTTCCTCTCACAGCTGTGTAACCCAACAATGATTTCCCTACAAACTTGTGTATTTATGTAAGTACATAATATGTAGCGTAATATGCATTCGCTGTAGATCCATTTTAATGGGAATACGTGTAAAGTACGAAAACTTTTTAAAAAATACAGGTAGCTCTTTCCTTTTACTTTTTTAGTTTACAATGAACTTAAATGTAAAAGAGATGGATTCCATTTTCCCACTTTCCTCTTTCTTCGTAGTCGTTCCTCCATCTCACTTTTCAATGAAATAAAACTTTTTCACTCTGCCGTTTTTTAGTTTTTCTTGCTCGTCTCTCTCTCTCCCACTCACATTTCCTATCTATCTCATTTCTCTAAAGTAAAACTATATTCCAAGTGAGAAAGCAAAAGAGAAAGTTTAGCCTAAGCCGTGAAATCCCACTCGCTAAAAAGCTGGATAGAGAATCCTGCTTATGATTATGTTGATGAAGAAGTGGAAGGTGATGTCAGCGATGACGATGAGTGTGATGATGATGATGATTAAAATAGAACAAAGGAAGGTGTGAAAGAGGAAAAGGGAAAAGAAATAACTATGAAATGTAGGAAGATTTCCATGTATTTAGCAATCCTACTAGATTTTTTTTCTGACGGTGGCAAATGCTCCGTCTAGTTTTGTTCTTTTTCTTCTACAATCTCATGGAGACACTGTATTATGCATGTGTAGATACAACAACTTAACATACTAAAGTGGGCAGGTAATATAGTTACTACAATGAAGTTTCGCATGATTACGGTACGAGACGAAGATACACACAAAAAAATTGCTCATAAATGTCTCAAATGTACGATTCAATTGGCAAAAGGGAATTTTGTTAGGAAAGCTGGAAAAGGGAGGAATGATTTTCTTTCTACCTTTTTTATTCTCGTAAGCGTCAATGGACCATGGAAGCGTAGATTATACCTCAAACGAACCATAGATAGTCAAGATATAACTTTTTTACTTAGAAAAAGCAAGATAAGGAAAAAAATGAAAGAAATGCGAGTAGTTTTTTTTTCTGGATAGTTTAAAGGAAAGAGAATGAAGCAGTGGTTGTGTGTTGGTTCGTTTGAATGGAGCAAAGAGGCGCCTGGGTGATCATGGATCACAGTAACTTTAACTCAATCATAACGATGTAATTTATCGCTCAACTTCCTCCCGCTACCACTACCATTCTTTCGCTTTCCTTTTCTTTGTTTAGTTGAATAGAGGCTACTATGCCTTACAACAATGTCGTTTTAAGGGAAGAGCAGTATAAACAAACTTCTAAATACCCATGTCCTTTTATTTTTAGATGCGTTTTTACACGTACTACAACACTATGCTTTCCAGGTTGTAAATTTCAAATTTGCGCTGCAATTTTGACGAAAAATTCAATGTACAAGTAATGCGCATAGAAACACTCAAAATTTGTATTTCAACAGGAAAAAAAATCCAATAATAATGCGGATGACGAGGATTTAAGTTATATATTCTTAAAAGTAAAAGGGATATAAAATACAAGATTTTGCTCATTTGGGTTGTTGTAGTAGTGAGTAAAAAATTGATTTGATTGCCGAACAAAGAAGCAAAATATTTACTTATGCAATAAAGATACTTGCATTCGCTATGCCATTGTTTTTCTAAGGGCAAGATTTAGCAAGCCAGGGATAAGGTTCCACCCTTTTTCGGAAGTTATGTGAGTAGGAGAGAAAGAGAGAGAGAGAGAGAGGCATACGCAAACAAATCAGTGTAGAGAAACGAGAGAGTGAAAGAACACAACATTTTGGTTACATTGCTCCCCTGTCGTGTTTATTATACTGATTGTTATTATTATTGTGTAATGTACTGTTACGGAAGTATGCACTAAAGCACGGTGGAAATGCGCTTTTTAGTGGGAAAAGATGAACTACCTACCTACGTCCATATATAAAAGCATTTCCCGAAATTGCAGTGTTTCAAGCGATGATTTAGACTGTGGGGTAAGACGATGATGATGAGTTGTAGTTCATTTCAAGAAGCAGAAAGTCATGTGCGTGTTACATGAAAATACATGGTGATGTACGGGAGAAAAGATGCGCATTTCTA
>JAHZMZ010005266.1:0-10141 GCA_027743805.1 Lepidocyrtoides sp. E14
AGCAAGTAAGTGAATGAATGAGTGAATGAGAGGTCAATAACACAAACATTGCTTTCTTCAATTTTATGCTACATGTGCATACGACTTTCTTCCTTATTTCCATCTCCTTGTCTCCCTCATTGTCCTCCGTGGACACATGCATGATAATAAGCAAGCAACATATATGCACTTTTTGCGATTGGAGTATCATAACATATCATCATATAAGAAGGCATGCCTACCTATGCACATTATGCATTCACACACACACGAAAATGCAAATAATATCAGTGTACATTGTGTACTGTCTAGGCACTGGCTCCACACTGTATGTTGTACACGACAGCAAAAAAGGTAATGATAAACGGGTCATTTGAAGGTTGTAAAATCGTAAAAGGAAAAGGAAATTTTCCTTTACGCCAGCAACTCCAATAACATTTCCAGACTTGGATTATTTTCTTTTTTCTAAATTGTCTCTCCTTCTCGTATTCGATGGTGCTCTACCCATCATCATCGTCATCATCAGAGTTAGTGTGGATACTTGACAAGTTTGCTTGCTAACTAATAAATAACCTTGTAAACGAACAAACTTCAAAAAAGGTCACTTTCTCCATTTTAGGTAACTTTGTCCCTATATTTTGTTGATGGTGATGACGCAAAAGATCTCGTCTTTTTTTTCTGATGGATAAAACAGATAAAGATAGATAAATAAGTAATATACAACTTATTTTCTTGCATTTTTATAACTTCACTTCAGTCATTTATTTATTGAATAGACACCACTGTAGACCAGTAACAACTTTCCAAAATCGAATGAGAAGGAGCACGTCATGCCAAAGATAAGGCCAGGAGGCCACGCTTACTGATAAATTTTAAATGAACAGTGCGGGTTTTTTTCGCCATTTTCCATCATGTATGCATCACAAACCATTCTCTTAGGAGTACATGTTCCATCTAGTCGATTCCTGTAACTGAACATGCATTTCTTTTATGTAATTTTGGTAGACACCGAGCGCAAAATAAAAAATAAAAAATTCCATGCTTTATCTCCATCCCAAACAACACACAATCCATTGATATTATTGATGGCAGTGAGTGAATCAATATGGATGTGAACAGAATTGATTATAGATCCTCATCTTTGCCTTATCCTGTTCCTTCCTGAGTAGTGTAACTAGGTATAAAAATGAGGAAAGCCTTCCCTATCCTGTGCCCTTTGTTACTATTATCGAGAAATGCCATTTCCGTTATGAACAAAACAGAGTGAGTGAAGCGGCAGTAAAGAGGCAGGAGAAAGCTGAGAGTGTTTGATGATGTGTGCATGACTTGCATCCATTTTCTAGCTGCAAAGCATATAAAACTGAAAGGCCTGCAACTCAAATAAACCAATGATTGTAGATTGTATTTTTCAAAAATAAAATCGTATTTGCATGAGACAAGCACAAGCAAGCAATTGTGGTAAAAGTCAATATTGTCTGTTGTTTACTCGTCGTCTCATAACGCTGAGTTTCGTTATGTTATGCAACCAATATCGAATTTCATAAATTGAAATTATTATGCAATTATAATTAAAATTTTGCAGGTTGACTAAAAGGCTTGTTCATTGTATGAAATAGGAACACTTTTGAGGAAAAAAAACAAACGGCTGTTAGAAAATGCTCCATAGCTGATAAAACTTTTTGCCTAGTATGAAAATTCTACTTTATATCTAGTTCAAGCTAAGGCTATCATGTAGATTTAGCGTTCCTCAAGATGACCTATATACTTCATCATGTCGTGTCATTTTCAGATCAACAGTGTAGAACAATGTAGTAGTAGATATAATATTCCAGCAGGGATCATGCTGTCCTGTTTTCCCATACATAAATATCAATTTCTACCAACATATTGTTTACAAAGTGCAAAAATAGTATCTCAAACTTCATTCTCCACCTTGACAAACAATTTGAGTCATACACAAGCTAATATTAACCGTTTGTGGAAACAACTAAATATATTGGGAAATTAATACAAGCTGGAAAGAAAAAAAAAGACGTAAAAGAATCTAATATCTGTTGCGTGTTTGAGGTTAGGGCGAGCAATGAAAAAATGCGATCGTTTTCAGACTTCATCCAAGCAGAGAAATTCAAGCAATCTGTGTAAAGTTTCGTACGCATGGATGAGAGCATAAAAGCCTATATAGAAGTTTGCATTGAAAGTTATGACGTTTCCATGCGTTTCATACGCACACATGACAAAACCAGAAAAGAGAAAGAAACAGCAACTATAACCAATCCTTTGTACTCTCAGGCTATTATTTCTTTACCTTTTTTTTCTTCTCCTCTTTGTTTGCCTTTTAAAGAGGATTCGATATAATGTCATAACATGAACTGTCTGGAAACTGCATAAGCCGTATCACGAACGGCCGTAGAGAGAGAGAGCTACAATATTCCACCAGTGTCACACGCTACGCTGTGATGTTTACAACGTCATTAGTTCTTTTACAGATAAATACGGCTAGTGGGCATACATGGTGGTTTTTACATACATACATGCTTACGACTAATGAAAGTTCCTTAGGATGTGTAAGCATGTTGTACTTGAATAATAAAACTTTTTACAAGAGAAAATCCACAACGTCTCTCGGATCACTGCTAGTTCTCGGGTACAAAGAACACACACAAACACACAGAGAAAGTGCCAGATAATATCTACGTCTGCGTGTTGTTGTGCTTTATGTTGCAATTGTCCCTTGTCTCTGTCAAACTCCTTTTTCCTCTTTTATCCTGAAATACTGCTGGATACCATTTGGATACTTTAGCTTTTTTTATTTCACAGTAGTAAAATTGTATTATGCATATTATGTCGGGGAGTATGCTGGGTTTCTGTGTGTGCACTTTTACTAGACTCGTCGTACATCTGCCACTGGCTGAGGAAAAGTGGATGGGATGTACTCAATTTGTTCCGGTTCATTACCTTCCAGTACTTTTGCAAGACACATAATGGATAGTAGCGTCTGTTTTTTTGCATGTAGAGCCATAAGTACACACAGGAAAAACCGTTGTTTGGCGGAGAAAAGATCAGCACTTTGAGTAGAGATAGAAAATAGAAAGCAGCATAGAATAATAGCAAGTATGACTAAATATCACGCACACCTACTCAAGAGGACAATGCAGTGTTATAACAGGTTTGAAATAGAGTCATCTTTTTCCTGCTCATAAATAAAGTTTACAACAGGTAGCTGCAGCCAAACAAACATCGTGGTGTGTGGTGGCACTCATCCTCAAGTGAGTTTGCAATGGGAAAAAAAGTCAGAGAGAAAGTGTTTCGCAAATAAAACATGTTTCTACTGTTGTTATATGCTAGCATGGAGTGCCAAGGTAAAAGTTGGAAAGAGCAACAACTACATCGCATCACAAAAAAAAGGGAGAAAGAAAAAGGTTTTTAAGAAGTTGGTTGAATTGGGCAAAGTGTAGTGAACACAAAGGCATGTTCCTTCTCTCGTAACAACGTAAAATGCCCATACACTACACTAGAAATGATAGAATTAATGGTTGTACCTTTTCAAAGTCTGTCATCAGACTACTTATTTATGAACCCAAGCTGGCTTGCTCTATCCTCTTTGCTAGGCAGGGATAAAAGGTGAAAATTCTCATTTATTTTAAAAGTTTCTCTCTTTCTAAATTCAATATCGGAGGGAAAAGAAGCAACTAAGGGTGTATTACTGTAGCCTTTAGTTAGCTTAGTTCTACTTTGACGTAAGAGTCATTCTTTGCCATCGTTCTCCCATGTATGAAAAACGGATTAGGGTAGTAGTGGTAGTAGTAAATGAGACGGAGTAAAAAAGCTTGTTCTAACAAGTGAACTGGGTGCGGGCACTATCTTCTATTATTATTTTTTTTGTACATGCAAAGTTCTTGTACAGGAAATTGCGTTTGGAGTTCATTTAAATGATGTAACAAAAATGTCGTGTGGCTCTTCCAAATCTCATTGAACTAATTTTAAAGTTGGAACTCTATTCAATTTGTAATCTCCGAATACTTTTTTCATAACTGAGAGTACGAAGCTACTTTCGACTTTCAAATTGCTATGTAGAGTAGATACTATTTAGTAACCAACATACAGATGTGGTAGGTATGCATCCAGTTTTAGTATGTATTGGTGTTATGACGCACTTTGCAATGTAGTTTTTGAACTTTTTTGCAATATATTTAGGTGGTTAGTGGTTAGTTAGTGATGTATGTATTACGTTGCTGAATATTCTATGAAGCGTAGTTATGCATTTAAGTTGTCTATCCGTGTACGCTGCAATTACACCTTTGATACCATTGGAATGGCTTTTTTAAAACTTTATACTAAGTTTAGCTGAAGGGGAACCCTTCAAATTTTGGATTTGGGATCTGTGCGAGGGGGAAACACGGTAAATCTGTCCTTGATATGTACTGTATGTTACTTTAGCTACATATTTTTCATAATGGCTTGCATGATTTATTCCTTCATAAGCCATTGTGTATAAATTTTGTATAGTGCAGCAGTTGCATAATATTTGATGCCCTCGTAATTTTAGTTAAGGTTTATCAACACATTGCTAAACGAGGGTAACTAGTGTGTAAATAAACAATACCAGCAGAAAGTAGTGCCTGCCACTAATGCAACTATGACATCCTTTTGAACAAATCGAACCCAAATGAGAAAAAAATCATCTCCAATGGTTGACAACCAACTGCTTATTCTATTTTCTAGTTTAGTTAGTCCTAAAAAGTTTGATAAATACGACCAAATAAATTTTATGTGCTTTGAAGGTACTTCATATTTTGTACCTCTAATGATATCCCGTTGAACGCCTAGTTTCGTTTCAAAGAATTGCTTTTTGTCTGGCATCAGAGAGAAGGGACTACTTGGGGTCACTGTGGAACAGATTGCATCATAGTTGTCTACTTTATACGAAATACAAACGCAGCAGAGAGGATAGCTTATTTGATAAACAACCACTTAAAATGTCTCAAGGGATTTTTTGACCAAGAAATAGAGTTCTATACATTCTGCAATTAAAACTAAACTTCATTAGTGTAATTATATGTAGATATCGGTCATTACATTGTCCACCAATACAAGCAGTAATATTATTGTCATTTTCTGCATATGTATTCAGAAATGTGATAAAGGGACTCTACTGTAAGGTTTTTTACTTTGCTAGATTGAAGTTCATCTCAGTAGTTCAATTTCCAATATTTCTTATCAGTAGACAACACGCTAAATAGCAGCTACTGAATAACAAACGGTAATGGCAAAAATGAACCTAATGGTAAATGGTAGAAGCAAAAACTGTAAAAAAAACAATCATGACATTCATGACTGCATAATATTTAGCATGAACGAACAATGAAAATACATGGACCAATATATCACATCACGTAACTTATGTAGTTCATATTTCACTTCGCCCTACGATGCATCTTCAGCATGTATCCCATTCCCTGAGGAACAATAATACTTTGGTAACAGCATAGACATTGCTCCCAATTGCATGTTACACACTTCAGCTTTCCAAGGCAACGCTGCATAACGTTAAGGCAACTAGTGATAAAATACAAATAAGTATTGCTTTTACAATTAACTACATTTAAATTTTGACTGACTATGACCCAACCAACAGTTGATTCATGGCTTTAATCCAACCGATCCATTTCCATTTGCTTCATCCATTAACCGTCCACTAACCCTGTATAGTTTCCTTCGAAACGCCCACTGAAAATCAAAGTTCGTGAATATCACTGGGACTACGAACAAAAAACGACCCTATGCCTATAGATAATAATGTACCTTAAATAAAGTGTTAATATATGAAAATTTGGAGCCTGTACTTTGTACATATTCCCATCATTAGTCCGTAGTCCGTAAACATAACCATACGTCGCGTAATACGCATATCAGTTCCACCACAATCCATTCCATTAATAATACTAATCCTATCATCAAGCAAAAGCAAAAGAACCAATAATTACAAACAGTGAGTTCAATTAGTAGGAAGTAGAGAATCCTGCATTCTAACAGACTAAAGCAGTTCGAGTGAAAGTGGAGAATGTCAAACAACTAAGTATAATATAAGTCAATAATTAATGACTCTCTGCTCAGAACCGAATATTATATTGAATACACGTTTAGATTAGGTAGTTTATTAACAAACCTCTTGTTCGTGTTTACAATACCAAATACCGTAAATATGTGCATACTTGGAGGTACAATAATACACAAATGTTTTTAGAAACTTCCCAAAATAGATCCCACAAAATTTTGGGGTAATAACGGAAAACTTTTAATGTTAAGTGTACCATTATTATATTTATGGATTTACTTTTTCATTCTCCTATAAAATACCTTTATACTACTCTAGAAAAAATTAACTCGAAAACCGTAGCAGCAAGTTTACTTTGATCTTGAACAAATTTTTTCATACTGTTCCTTACGTGGTTATTATTATTGAGCTGAATCAAATTTTTGTAAATATGGTTCTATAAATTCATGGATTATACAGAGAAGCATGTGAACAGAGAGTGGTGGAAGAGAAAGGTAGAATGATAGCAATTTTTATGTGAATATGTATATTATGTTACGTAAGTATAATGTAGTAGTATTTCATGCTCAATACTTACGACGTGTGCTATTTCACTTGCTTAGTATTCCAATTTTAGGGTTGAACTGACAACAAGGGAAAGTGAACTAGACAAGAAGCAAACGAGAAAAAAAGATTGCTGTTTTTTTTCTAGCGAGTTGAAGTTTTGCTTTGTTTTTCTTCTTTGGCAGTGTTCACATTCCCATAATGAAGTAGTAGAAGCGCAGGTGGGGAAATAACAAGAAGTGCAATGAATCACAGTATGTTTGCTACTTGTCTACATGCTATGAGAAAGTCTTGCCATGGAATTTCATGGAGCATTATTGCTTTCCTTTACTGATTGTGGGCGAATCTTCTCAGAGTGTAAAAAGCTGTTAGAGTAACGCATGTGATAAAAGGAGCTCAGAGAAAGGATTTTTTTTTACTGGAATAGAAAAGAAGATGCTGAATGTGTACAAAGAAAACACCCGTGTTTTTAAGCGTGTACCTCTGTTGTCTGTTCTACTATTCCGACAAGTTGTAAACAATCAGGTGCAGGAAATGTCATTTGACATCTTGTTAGAAGCTCAATAGTTATTTGTGAATACTTCAACTTTTGTAACTAATTGTATTTATGTATAATAAGTTGCTTTCTTGTAAGGTGTCAGTATTTATTATAATTTTGTTCGTGTTGTTTATCGGAAATTGCTGATTGACTAGTGTAAAAATTAAGTTTGCACTTGAAGCGCTTTCCTTCTTTTTAATATCGAACTTTGACTTCTTTAACTTTTGTATTTACTCTGGCAAGTATGTATGTAATTATTCTTTACTCGTTTGGAGTATTTTGCTGTTGAAAGTTGGATAGCAAATATAATATATCATTTCTTTAAAGCAAGCCGTATGTATTTACATTACAGATATATGAAATGAACTGCTTTTCGTAGTATTTGTATTTTCATCTTTTGACTCAGATTTAAAAATTCTAAAAACATAGAGTGCACAAAGCACTGCGTGAATACGACTCCATGTGCTCAGTTGAGAAAAAGCTGAAGTACTTCAGTTGGCTACAGTTCAGCTTCAGTAAGAGTTTTATGTACGATAACTAAACGAAATACTTTCCACTGTGCAGAGAGTAGATAAAAGCTAATAAATCAGTTTCATGAAAAATGTCAAGAGATAGCAGAAAAAGGTTTTTCCGCTGATTGACCCAATTATGAAACATCTTATAAAATATCAAATAAAAATCCATTTAGCGCACAATGCTGTCCTAATTTTGATTAAGGATTTACATTATATACTTTATCCATAGGAAAGTTGAAATACATTCGGTCGTACCAAATCAGAGCTTGAACTAGCATCTATTTAGTTCAGATTTATTTTTGCCGTAATAAATGTACCAAATATTCGTACAAGTTGATAGACGTGCCTTCCATGCTTTTCTTTTTCCATTCTTCTCAAAAAATTGCTTTGCTTCCTATCTTTCACATTTACCTTCCATTCCAATGAATAATGAAGTATCTTTTTGCTATCATGGGAAAAAGTTCTGTACTCAACGCGTCTTTCTTTCAAAACGAAGATGCCTATTTTCTATAATGTAAAAACTGTACGTAGTAAATTTTATCAAGCGTCATAGTTCGAAGCTTGTTTTTAAGACAGACAGACAAGGCTGTCAAAAGCAATAGCTGTTGAAGCATGCTGCCTTTAATTATAAACGTAATTATAAAAACATATTATTGTAAACTCGTGCTATAGCCAAGTGTAAATCCAGTGAAATATAGGAAATGTGTTTTTTAAGCACCTTTAAAGTTCCTTTTCTACTTTCCCTTGTAAACATCCTATTTAAATCGAGCCAGGGATACGAGACTATTCATGGCCAACTTTGTACGTAGTTAGTTATCTGGATTATCTTATCCTGGGAATCTTTTCTATACCAACGAACATTTCCACGTAGACGTATAGGCAGCTTTAATAATGACGCAAACTGTTTATTCACTCATAGTCAGTAGAATATGCATATCTAATAATACCTAATAAAGGACAAGCATACTCAATGTGTAGATACTTAAGTAATATTGCATTATATTCGACTAATCCCACTTCTTACGCACTTATATATTGCACGTGTGCACAGTGTAGTTGCAAAAATGACGGTTTTTTGTGCGACGTGTAGTTTACTGTAGATTTCCTCAGATTTTGACAATTTGAAATCATACATTTATTTTATTTTTTAGCATTCGAAACTGTAGTAGAAAGGAGGAGATGAGGCTGGCTGCAAGTAGAAGTAAACCTAACAGGGGGAAAATGAGAGCAGATATAAATTTAGGAAGGAAGGAAAAAAGCCTTTTCTTTAGCCGTAAGCCAGAATCATCATAACTACCAGTACATAAATTTGGTACTAGGTAGAAGGGCACACAAACCGCAACTACTGGTAGAAGCAAAACCAACACTTTAACTGTGTGATGTGTGAGTAAGGGATTGCAAAATTAAGTGGTTCAAAGAGGTGTGCGTAGTATATATGAACTCATGTGAACCCGTCTCCGTGTTTAAGTTGCTTTGACAACTCCTTTTTTCTTTGAAGGAAAAAAGCAAGTATCTGGGTCGAACTTTTTATATACAAAAGTATACAAATAATAATAATAATCATAGCAATACTAATCTATAAATTTCATTGAATATCTAGCAAGTACATGCTGAGCGCTAACATTATTATACAGGGGAAGACACTGCATACAATTGATACAAATATCATGCTTGTATGTCTGTCTTGCGTGCACTATAGTGAATGGACCTTTCTGCCTTCCAATTATCGTGTTACTTGAAAATTCTCATAATTTTTTTTTTGTTAAAATTGAAACCTTTCAGACGATTAAAAACCTTTTGAACGCGAGAACTTTACCTTTGTAGATTTTTTTTTTTGAACATTTTCAAATTTTACTTATCTATTTGTCTGCTACTTTTATATTTTTCGATTGTTTCGAATGTCATTACCGAGCGCTATGATTGTATTTCAGACTTATTATATGTTTGTAAGTATGTTTTATATCACAAGTACACCCAAACGTTGTCTTATGATTTTACAGTGTGCCGTAAGTAATGTGTGTATATGGATGAGTGAGAAGGAAGAGAAATATCTTCTTCCTTTATCGTCCTTTCACCCTACATTAAATCCCTCTCCTTCTCCACTACTAGAGCGCAAAATTTTCCTGCTCATAAAAGTGAACCTGCATTTAGATGAAGAACAATATTAATAATATTTAATGTATTCATTGACTAGAATGACAAGTGTCAAGCAAGTAGAAGAACAAGGCTTTTGAGATATTCTTTCATTTCAGGCATGAGTAAGTCGGAAGAAAGAAATATTTTTTACTTATTATTATCATCATCATGTTGAACACAATCTTGTTCCATCTATTCTATATTCTCTCTTCATATCATCTTCTACAAAAAGTCAAAAAAGTGGCACCGCACTTTCGCATACTTCTTCTCTAAAAAAATGATGGAGAAAAGTAAACAGCTATACACCACTACGCACGGAATGAGGAAAACAAACCTCCCAAGCGAAAACACTGAACTCCAAATTGCACTGTTCAC
>JAHZMZ010005267.1:0-14187 GCA_027743805.1 Lepidocyrtoides sp. E14
TGGTACCGTGTATTAATGTGAATGTATACCTCTTTACTTCTTCTGACACCTTATATTCTTCTTAAGCGCGGCTCCAAATAGAACTGCTGTTATCTTCTTCGTCTCTCCTGAGCAAATAATAGCAGCAACAAAAGCGCTACTGACTAGCTGAACGTCGTTGTCGGCTTGCCCTTCATCTGATGCCTCTTTACTAAAAACATTCACACGCAAGCAAATCTGATCATGGCTCACTCACACATCACACAGGCGTACAAATAACATGCATGTACATAACTCACTTTTACCAACAACTAGCAACTTTTTTACTTCTTTTTATCCAACCAAACTCATGTCATTCTGCCTCAGCAGTTTTTCTTGCGTTATTTTTTTGACTGAAAAAAAGAATAAGAGTGACTTTAACCTGGGTGCAAATATTCACACAAATAGTGCTGTTACGAAAGGTAAAATAAGCATAAAAACCAGGTAAAAAAACTGGAAAATGTATATTCTTATTTAGTTCATGGAAAGTGGGGAAAATATCGTTAATGAAATTGTGCCAACAAAAAATGGCCAGGGAATAAGAGCACACACTACTACCTAATCTTGTTTTAAGGACGACGGAATGGACTGTGTACATTTTTGTGTGTGGCTGAATATGGAAACACGAGTCTATCTTTACAAAACAGGAATGTCTGTCGTTGTCCTCTCCATTGTCCGTTTTTCCTGATAATATCCCATATTAGACCATGAAAACAGATGTAGCTACAATTACATTTGAATTTATGGCGATTGCGATGATGATATCTTTTTTTATCTTATTCACCTTTTTTATTCTTTTCTTCTTCTTTTTGTGAAATTGCAGGTGAAAATGCAGTGTCAAACCCGATTATCAAGCTGCCTGATAACCTGGAAGGCCTAAACCGTGCCGAACACTTTCCTAGCCAGCGGCATCGTTGGAATACTAATGAGGTATGTCCTATCATCATCACAATGCAGTTTATAGTATCAACTATCTGAAGCACAGTGCCGAATCATCGAATACTCTTGTCGTATTTTATATCATGCTTCACTGGATTCACACACGCATTTAAGAAAGGAATACTACGTACTTATCCACCGATTTTCATTTCCTTTTTTTGTTATTACAAAAGAATTGCCAATTGCCCCTTCTCTCGATCATATATGTAGGTATACACATATCGTGTAGAAATGGATACGTACGGACATACATACCTATTTAGATGGAAATACAATGAATTTCCTACTTTTATTCATTACACTACTCTGGCAAGGAACGAGGAAAGTGTTACGACAAGTTTGAAATGTGGAATAGCAATGCGTTGCCTAAAGACTATAAGCAAGTAGAAGTGTACTAAAAAACCGTCTGAATATCCTTATAGAGATGTCATTTCACCACCATGCCTTTCGCTGTACGACTACTGCCACTATTCTCTTTTTATGTCGACTTGTTACCATTACATTCCCATTTACTCTCCCAGGGACAGCTATTTTTGTAGCGTTATTTCGCAAGCTCATCTAATTCACACATGGAAGAGAGAAGGAGAACAAGTTCAACCCAGCTCAAAGAAGATGATAGTCACTCGTCAGCATTGCATTCTCTATGCCATTTTCTCCTTTTAAAACTTCAAATTTAGAGATGGTTTAACTGTTAGAGAGAGAGAGAGAGAGAGAGAGAGAGAAAGAAAGAGAGCGAAAGCATTGAGAAAAAAGACGACGTAGTTTGTATAATAATATGGTATACGAGGATAGTGGGTGAAGAAGAAAAGCAGAGAGCAAAACGATCATGACGACAATGACGGGAAAAGACGACCAAGATCAGCCAAGTCAACTTGATGATAGCGATGATGTTGATGATGATTCCATTTTTTTTTGCTCTGCTCATAGTAGAAGCTACTGCACACAGGGAAATTGAAGAAAGGAGAAAAGTAACTGTGAAAACCACAAAAGTATTACAAGGGTCGTTTGTGTGTATGTTTTCAGAGTGGGAATGGCGGGTAAAAAGGAGAGGAATGCAATTTTTGGCTTTTTCTAGTTTTCTCTCACTATCTCTGTGTAGATAGTCGTGTCAGGACAGAATTTTGTATTTTGTAGTTGGGTATTTGTGAGGATGAGATGAAAAAGGAGGATAATATGCGTGTGTGTTTTCTGTGGGTCTTACACAGTCGGGAAAAAGGAGAAAGAGAGAAATGGTATGTTATTTTTGTGATGATGCTGCTGGTAGTTACGTACTTCACTATCTTTGTCCACGCTCATGTAGTAACTTAACTGGAGTATATTATGTAGATATTATGGAAGTAGAAAGGGGAACACTTGGCAGAGTTGTTGATTGAGAGCAATATCCCCAGAGAGCCTAGCACAGCAGATGAGTTTTCGTAACAAACGTAGCATTAAATGGTCAATTATTATTATGGCGATAGGAACAGTAGTACATATTTACAGTGAATTTTCAAAAGCAGAGCGAAAGATGGGATGAGAAAAGGAACAATTTTTCGTACTACTTTTCTCTTCGCTTGCTCATTGGTTTTAAAAGAGAGCGAGAGAAATGTGATATGTAAGTTGAATTGTATGTTTTATGTGATGACTGTGTTGATGTTAAAATGTGGAGAGGATGACGACAAGTCGAACCCGTTTTCAAAAGTCATTATTACCCTACACATTTAAACAAACAGTCTGATGATGGTGCTTCATTCGGAATGATCATCACGGCAATATGATGATACCATGAATGACTTCTCTGTGATGATGATGATCACCATCATCATAATCATCATCATCATCACAATGTCATTTTGGTTTCCTCATCTCTCGGTTTAATTCCCTTCTTTCTTGTTTTCCCACCAATTCAGTGCATTCTATTTTTTGATGTACTTTATTACTCCACACCGATTCTCAATTTTCAATGGAAAGCGAGGAGAAAACTACGGGACGGAGAGAAAAAGGGAAAATAAGCTACTACAATAATACAGGATCACGACAATGAGAGTACGTTATAATAGTTCTGGGTCAATAATAGCTTTATTGCATTCTCCACTCCACACTCTTACTGCTTGTGCTTCTAAAAACTCTGTGATATACATAACATGCATAATTAAATGATTATTAGGGCTGCCACGAAAATGTTTTAATGTAGGTAATTAGACTGAATGGGGAATTAGCTTTTTGAATTGCATAAGGGAATTTGAGGCCTTGTTCCGTGATGGCATAGTAATATGCACGGTTGTGTGCGGTGTATGTAGAATGGCGGTGGCAAATGTATTTGACTCGACCCACCGAGTGATCCCATTGCTGATATATATCATGTTACCATTGTGTGGTGGTATGTGCATGCCGCCGTCACGATGGTGGTTCCAGTGCATTTCATGTTTTTCATGCATGTATCAAATAGTAGATAGGTATGTACGTAGAGTTTAGGAACGCAGGAATTGGAATTTTGTGTTTACTAGTTTTGGCATTGGAGAAGACGATGAAGCAGTGATGATGAAAGTGGCATGGCTTGTTTTTTGGATTAGATTTTAGGTTAGTTCCCAGCTTGGGCTTGCCTTTTTGTTTTTCAGCAGAGAGCACTTTCTCCATAATATATGCATTATATTGTGTAGATACTCTACTTATTCGACACGACATGGCCTTAAAAGATGAAAAATGAATGACGGAGTACCATGTACATTCATTAATATGTGTGCAGTAACAGTAATAATAACGATCATGATGATAATGTTGTCGACGAAGCTGTTAGCTTTCCTGATTATTAGATACGTTAACTTTCCTATTTTTTTTATTCTTATGTGTGCCATCTGCTTGCACATTATTGCATGTCAGCGTTCCCTGGCGCTTGTATACTTACCGAGTAGTATAAACTTGTTTTTCTTGCATCGATAGCACACTACTACTACTACTACAAGTGACTACTACAATTGCCTTGTAAGTTAACTAGTTTCTTTTTATACACATAATCTCAGCCAAGGAGAACCGTTTTAATGTTGCTCGCTTTCTATTCACTATTTTTCTTTTTCTCTTAAGCAGCTTTTTAGTCTTTTTCAAGGATATAAATGAGTGCAGTTAAGCGTGTGTAAATCCGTTTTTCACTTGAAAAGTCTCACTGAATTTTTAGCCTGCCTATCGTCAGCAATATTATCGAAATCTTTGCCTATACTTCATGACGACTTGTAAGCGGATTAGGGGTTTGCGTTTACTGATTCTTCTTCTGTTAAAATACTTTCTCTCTCGATGTGTTATGGGCTACAGTACACAAAATGGTTGGGATGCTGCTGCAAAAATGCTACTGTGCTCACTTTGACAAACTGCTCATGTCATTGAGGGTTCGAGGGAAAGTGAAAAAAATCAAATTTGGTATGTGAGCGAAATGAAACATATTTTTCACACTCAAACTTGCACAAGTGATGCAGCGTAGTAAATGCAAAGAAAAAGAAACAAGTATTTATTTTGTGAAATCGATTCCAAACAGACAAGCAGCAGTCTACTGAGCCTGATTCTGGTGGGAATGTCAACATAATATACCACGTGCTTTTATATTATGATGCATTTCGATTTATTGGTTCGTGCTACCGGTCAAATGAAACGAAATGTAATCAAGTATATTTTATGACACTCTTTTATTTAACTGTTCAATTTTGTTATCCGACATGGTGCCAATTTAATTTTATTGTTCAAATCATTGAGTTCATGACCCAACCAGCAAATTATAAAATTCACTCATTTAAAAAAATGAAACTTTTATTTTCAAATTTTTTCTTACAAAAGTACTTTATCCCCATCTACTAGTACCACCATTTCACAAACTTTTTGAAATACATTTTGCAATCGTCTATTTGCACCAAAAAATGGCTGCCACCTACTTAAACGAATGTACAAATATTATTACGTTTCAAAAATTACGATACAGGAAAGGTCGTTAGTAAGTTTTTTTTGGAAATTCATAGCTATTTCCCACATTACTCTGAGAGATTAAAGTATCAAAGTGATAACATCAATCTTGATTCAACATTCAGCTTTGCCCTCTCTTTCTCTCTAACTCTCCTCCAACATTTTATAACTTTAGTTCATAGCAGTAAAATGTATGCAAAGATATATACCCCCGTAGATATATTGCACCTTCATATTTCGATATTTTTCAATTCCATTTGGTGAGGTAAAATAGTACACATGCATATTTATATTATTTACTTTTCCCTTAGCGATCCATACAGCAGCATCAGCACACAGGCTTGTTGCTGTCGCTGCTGGTACCTACATCGATGGAAGTCCTCTTTTTTCTACCACCTTTTTTACTAAAAGTCGTGTTGAGGAAATTGAGCATTACATCTATAAAAAAAGGGTTGATTCTGCACACATGGAAAAAGAGGCTGTTCAACTATACCGCTGCTTGCCTGTCTACCTTTCTCTTTCTCTCTCACTCTCTCTTGCCTAGCCGCGTGTCCTGCCATTAGAAAGTGCATTTTTCAAGGATAAATTGCCCAAAAAAAGTTAAAAGAATTACCTATAAGGAAATTGTATAGGTAACCATCTACATAACGCACACCATCACTTACATTTACTCTATCCGACTTATCTAAAGAGTATACTTTATATTGTTGTGTTGGTCTGGTGGCGTTAGTATGTGTGTGTGTGTATGTGTTTCATGATGATTTATCTGGAATCGCGGAAGCCATACTTTGGTTGGTTTTAGGGTTTAAAAGACCATTACGTTTATGGCTTACGTAACTTACACCATCATCATGAATGAGCCACACACAGACACATAACAACAAACTGAAGGTAGAAAATGTAGAACTACTACCATATTATACCCCTACTATACGACTGCATACACATTTGGTTACACTAGATGAACACTTTTATCATGCAAAAGCCCATCCCACAAGTTCAACAATTTTGTTTTTCTCTTCTTCTTCTTCGGCTGTTTTTTTCGCCAAAAACCATTAGTTGCAAATATGATAGGAGTAAAAAAAGAAGATGTAAGTTTGGTCATTTCGTATCTACATGTTTCAATATAGGTATGTACATATCTGCTGCTAATAAAATGTAATGCAAACCTAGTAAAGCATATCTTACTCCTGTTAACTACTTGCTTTTAGACTTATACTCTGTTTTAGAAAAAAATGGCAATTTTCTCCCTTGCTTGCAGTGGATTTTTAAAAAATCTACCATGCATTGCTGTAACAGAGTAGAGGAGAAATAATGAAATGAGTCTGGAGGCAAGTACATATGCGCCTTGTAGTCATCGTAAATGGTATTTCTGTGTGGATTAAAAAAAATGGACGATGAAGAGGAGAAATGGGGAATAAGAGTGTGTAGGGAAATGGCTTGATTCATAAATTGTGGGCTCATGAATAAACAATGACTATGCAATCCTCTTTTCAGTCCTTTGTATTAGTTAACCAAATAATATAGGTACAATTTAAAATAGTGCCGTGCAGTCAAGGGCTGGAAAGTGGTATTAGCAATTGTAGAATTTTTTTTTCTCTCTCTCCTTTTTTTTTTTCTTCGTTCCCGTTTTCTCTCTGCCTGTCACACTTGCAGTGTCTAAATCAAATTTGAATTGGAATTTATGTGCACACAAATCGTTTAAAACTGTCTTTGTGAATATTTTAGAGGATATTTTTGTAATCACAAATTGGAAGGGGTAAACTAAATTTGAGAAAAAAAAGAGAATTATAAAGAAAAATACGATGAAAGAAAAATAAAAACACGTATTTTACAATACATTTTTTTCTGAAAGGGGCAAAAAGTTTAGAGTAAAGGTAGACCAGTATTATGAATAATAAAAATGTTTTGTGCAATTGAGACATTTGTTGAAACTTCACTTTTTCAAAGCGCATACACAAAAAAGTGCACATTTACAGTGACATAAAAAAGATACATACATTTGTCAAAATCTAAATCGGCTTTTTCTTTTTAGTTTTCATACGATAATGCATAACTTGCTAGTAATGGGTATGGTTTTTATTAAGAATTAATTTTCATTCCCTTCCATTCACCAACTAACGTAAGTGCGTATATATCGTTGTCTATCAGTATAAAAATAATCAGTACAGCGAATAACCATGTTTTTTTCTTGATAACAACGGGCTTTGTATATCATTTTGTCTAAAGAATGCACACAGCATATAATCATGCCATCATCACATGTACCTCAAAAGTTCATAAATCGTACATGTCATGTATATAAAATTGTAAGTATGCTGTTATTCCTCCAAAAATTACTCTTCCCAAAATAATTATGGTTATTTTCTTCATGTATTGAAAATAAATTTGTACATAGGTATACGCCTAAACACGTATAATATCTAGTATTTTGAAGACAACTGGTAGTGCTTGGTATTTAGGAACGAGAGAGAAAAAAAAGCAAGAGAAAAATGGTCTGACAGGAATTCAGAGATATCGTAAGATTTAGAAGGTCTAGAAGCAAAGCGACGGACTGTTTGAGTGACTGAAGACTTGTATGATTTCGAATTTTCGAGGAAATGCTTACATACCACATTCTATTCCTTTCTTTCTTTATAAGCACATAGGTATGCATATGTGAATCTACGAACCACGATTGCACATAGAAATACTTACAAGCCTTACTAACTCTAATTATCTAGTCAGGAAAATGCATAAAAAATTGTATTAACTTACAAGATGTAGCAGACATAGTGTGTGTGAAGGATTTGAACAAGTTAGTGAAGCAATGTCTCATAAATTTATAGACATATATGTAAATCTATATTTTTACTCTATTTATAATACAATATTTATCCAGGCATGCTTCATATTACAGCAAACAATGCTTTTATGCGAAGGAATGTTCTTTCCTACTTACATTCACATTTTCGATCACATGGATTAATTTTGTCAAAACCATTTGTGCCTGCTTTTGGATGCCTTGAGCTATAGCTGATTTCAAGAGAGATGAAATAGCTTCCTCGGCTGTCGAGACAAACTCACAGGACTAGTGTATGCATCTATACATTTGTACATGCACAAATACCGAAACTCGCACAACGAAAAGGAAAATATAACTCTAGTTTCTCAAACGTGCAGACAATTTTTCTCCATTCTTTTCCTTTCTGTCGACAACGGGATGAAGCAGTAGTGCTATAAGTAACCACTTTTGTATATGTAGAATAACATTGCATGCTTTATGTATAGCAGTCAAACACATTACAGTTTTGATTTACAAGTATTTGCGAGCGTATGTACGAGTGCCTATATGTATGTTGTGATGTAGTGATGGTGTGAGTGTTGACTTGATTGAGTTAATAATAAGACGGGCATGGACTATTTTCAGATTTTTCCCTGAGAAAGGTTTATGCATTTTTATTGTACTTAGCAAACGTGCATTCTTTCTTTCCTTCTTTCATTTTTTTTCTTTGTACGTGTCTCCTCGGACTCGGGCAAACGAGTAATAAAAAAATATTATGAATATGTACGATCATGTCGGCCAAGTCGAGATATGGGCGAAAGACCAAAGACCAGCTTGAGAAAACCGGCTTATGGACATGCAAAAAATTATAAACATGAAAAGTTTTTCTCTTTTTTCATTTTTGATATAGATATGAAAAATATAACAACAACCTTGTGGTATGTTGTATTTATTGTATGTGTGATACGCGGCGTTGTTGCCTTTCCCCAGATGGTATGCATATTATTTTTATATTATCAGGATAATAATATTATTACGTAGGGATATATAATAAGTAATATTAGCGTTGAGAAAAAAAATAGTCAGATAGGTTGGCGAGCAGGCAAGCAGGCTGGGTTGACTTGAGTTGGATAGAAAACGGGGGTATTTTTCCAAGTTGCATGTGAGCATGTGATTTAATGTTTGGATTTATGGATTTGGGCGAGGTCGCAAACTTGCACTGGACACGGAGTTGTAGAGCATACACAAGTCGGGCAACTAACTTACTCTTTCCTTTGCTATATTTCAACATACTTGTTATTTTTGTATTTTGTGTTTTTTCCTAAATAAGTTTGACTTTTATCAATATTTTCGTATTGTTTATGAGCGTTTTATGATGCTTTTGGTTACTTACTTGGCTCATTCCTGTATTCATTTTAAGCAAGCTTGACCACTGCGATGTAACTGCGAGAAAATGTGTTTCTTTTTATAGTTTTTTTGCTTACTATTATCATCACTCCTATTACATACGTGCCCTTTGGAACATATCTCGAAATATGTTTGGTCCTTGCCGTGCAAACCTGCGTTTAGTTTGCAGTTCATTCATTAGATTCTCTCAGGGCTTTTGAGTACTTCAAAATGATATAGCATGGTAATGAGAAAGATATACATGCATACACATGTTTGTGTAACAATGCAAACTGATAACAGGTAAAATATGAAGTGAAAACGCGGATCCACTTTTTTTATTTACTTGCAATCCGGTAGTGTGCCTAGCAAGCATGTCGGATAAGTAAATTATCATCCATCATTCTCTCCTTTTCAGAAAATCTGATTTCAATCAGATTGGGAGTTACGAGCTACTGGACGACATTGTACATAGGCAGGTATTCTTATAGGATTTGTAAATACCAACATACAAGGGCATATCTGGACAAACCACCAAAATAATGAATCATTTGGTATTAATGTATTTAGTCAACGATTTAGTCTCAGGGTACGCTCATAAAAGTTCAAATGGTAATTTTGCATGTACAGCGGAAAAGAGGAGATTAAACATGAATAACCCTAGCAGAAATGCTAATAAATGCTTTTGGAAACCCTCACTCTATTTACTATATAGGTACGTACATGGAATATACATGTACTGAGATATTCTTGGATTTTTTGTTGGTTTTGTAATCATAAACAAGTACCGTTCGTTGTTATTGAGCAAAGTGAAAAGTGAATAGAATGAGTCAATTGTATGTCAACATTAGGACGAGTCAAAATACTGACATCATAATACGTTCGTTCATTGATTTTTTTTTGCACTGCATTTACAAAGTACTCCAATCGTAAATAATTGACCTTGAAGCAGAGCAAACGTACAGTGGATACATATGTGTATTTGCAGATACGGAAACCAAATTGATTTCAAGCCGTGATTTTTACGATGCTTTTTATACATTATGATTGGCTATAAACCAAATCCCAGTGGTCAGCGGTATAGGATGAACGAATTCACATCTCCATCAATTTTTTTCTGCGTGCAGCCCAAACTGAAAAATCCATGTTTCTGATGTATTTGGTTATTTTCAAGTGAACCGACACGAATATATTATTTCTCATGTCCAATACCCCAAAGCTCGTGAATAAGTTGGCAATGCTTATATTATTATGTCATCCAAAACTGCCAACATACAACATACACACACAGTTGTAGGAGCATAATAATATTATTGTTTAATGATGCCATAATTTAATGGCTTTCAGTTCGAAGTTATAAAGTCAAGACACAAACACGCAGTCAATATTATGTTTTTGCATAATACACATACATAAATTGATACTAGTGTTATTCCATGTAGGTTGAAGAAGAAAAAAGTAAATTGTAGAAAACAAAAGGACAACATTTGTCGGAACAGATTTATTTAATATTCATTGAGAAATAATGGTTTTCAACCAATGTTTTCTTTTTCTCTGCTTCTGCTGCCTACATATACATAATATATGACATATAAATACCTACATAGTACACAAAGCTTGACAACATTGACTACTTGTGAAGACTACTGTGTGAATAGAATGCATATTATTGGTTTTAGTGGCCAATAACCGACACATTCCCCTGGACTAGTATAAGACAAATGGAGAACATTAATTGAACAAAGGAGCATTTTACTTTTAATATATTGCAATTCACCCATAAAATACATATGTCATATGTCTATACACTGTCCAAATTTAATACAGTGCACTGGATGTACAACTAGGTATCTAAAACTTAATACAGTCATATTAGGTGTATGCCTATGTATCAGTGAGTTTTTTTTTACTCTTGGCACAAAATTGTTATTATAATTTCATGAGCGTGCCTGTCAATTCCAATCTACTTCTCTCTGACTTTTATTTCCTATACACACCTATACAAACACCACCAAGTTCCCAAAAAACGGTGTATGCATTTATTCGTATGCTGCATAGTACTACTACTACTACTACTACTACTACCCAGCAGCTTTCAGTTGCTATTATGTATTCCCGAATATTTTCTTCGCTTTCCTTGTTTTCTTATTCCACCGCCGATGTAACCATACCGTGGCCAACAGGAAAGTGAAGTCCAGGAAGGAAAGAATATTAGATTGTCTGCTGGTGGTGATGTTCTTGTTGTGTGCACTGCTGCTTCTGATGATACTCTTATACCCTTTTTTTATGTACTCTATTACACCACACACTACTACTACTACTGACATAATAGGACATGCAGAGAAACCGAGCAACTCACTCACTGCTCACTCAACTCAATTACTTTTTCATAATAATGCACCTGAACCCATCTTTTTCTCTCAACTTTCAGTTCCACTTTATTTATATGCGTAATAATGTAATAACAACATGTCCAATTTGTATCAAAATTGATACAGGAGAGGACGAACGGAAAATCAACTATTTGTTTTTGAAAAAGCGGTTAAGCGAGAAGCATGCAAACCGTCACTGACCATGTACTACTTTAGTTTTACAACTGTAGCTGCCGTTCCAGTTGTTTTGTCTGTGGTAAAATATTCTGAAACTTATGATGAGCAACATGAGGCAAGTGTAGCTTCGTGTAGTGAAATGATGAGAAACGACGTACTAACAAAATAATATGCTGATATTTTACTGTCTCCAGGTCTCTCGTGACTTACTATTAAGTACGATTCTCTTTGAGAAACTTGGCCAGTTTGCTCTTTCAGTTTACCCATGTGTGGCCAAAGTAATAAACCATGTAGAATGAATGAATTGCAAATAGGAAAATTAAACGGTCTATCCTTTTTAAAATTGTTGATTGCAAAATAGAAAACATTGTAATGTGCTCTTTTCTAGAAGGAAAGCGTTTTCTTTTACTGATTAATCTTAAAAATCTAATCTGATTTATTTTTCGTTGCTTATATTTTTATTTAACTTTTCTCTTCGAAAGAAAATTTACTTTTTTTAAAGAAAAAAAGGAAAGGTCATAGATTTCATCGCAGCACAATATATCAAATGACGTATATAAGAACCCGTAACGACTTCATTGGAGTGGAACATGATTAAAAGGAAAGAAAGTAGTTAAAAAGAAGGTCGGATATTTTTTAAAGAGTTCTACTGAAAAAGCTAAATTCTTAAATCTTTTCCTTTTTCTAATATCCGTTTCCATACATTTCTCTCTTTTTTACATTCAACAGCGCTAAATCACGGACAAAGCTCATTTTATATCGTAATTTCTCCATATAAAATGAAATGGACGAACTTTTGAAGTTTTTGTGTGTTAAAGCTATCGTACAAATTAACTTAGCTGATGTGCTTTTTTTACAGAAAAAGAACTCTTTATCTATACACTTGTGTCTCTACTCAATCCACTTGAAATTTATAGAGTAGATACGTCTACCGACTAAACCATAATTTAGCTTTTGCATAAAAAAAGGCAAAGTCAAAAAAAGTGACTGAATGAGAAAGTAACATGCATTTTGCTGCTGCCATATAGTCTTTTCTTGTGCCACTGGTTTCAAAGGGAAGGCCCATTATAAAACAGAAAAAGTTGAATAAGGAAAAACACTATATGTAATCGCACGAATCTCCAAATGCTAGAAAAAGTTTGATCTCATTTTTCGGTTAATTTTCCGTGATGAGATGAACTCACTCAGCTTGATGAACTGGTGGATAGATAGAACAAGAGAAAGATAGATGAGAAATTATAGTATGCAACGCATAGGTACATAACAAGGAGAAAAGTTAATAAATGAGCTGGAAGGAAAATGTGAATGAAAATCTAGAAGTCGGAAGGAAGCTGGAAAGGAGTTAAAGAGGAGTGAAAGTGCATCCTTTCATTCAACAGCGCTTTTTTCCACACTGATAACAAACATTAAAAGTACTACGCTGTATGCAAGCTTATGAATGAGCTGATAAAGATGCTACCTATCTACCTATACATGTTTTTAAAAGTCTGTCCATTGGGATATGATGCGTATTAGGGACGGCGTGAGATTGTCTGTATAAAGCAATGCAATATCTCATTTACTCTAGTCTAGTTGAGTTTTCACTCTTAATCAAAATGTTACGTGTGTCCCATTGTTTGGCTACTTCTATTTGATATTTGGACAATGACAAATAAGTAAAACGTTTCCCAGAAGATCCTTTTGATAACCGTGTAGCTTTACAAAAAATTCGTTCACGTGTTAGTCAAGAAAAGTAAGAAATGTTCAAGCCTTGTATTTCATAGTTATTTCAGTTTAAGAGAATTCTATTTCCCTTAGAAGTGTAAAGTTTGCACGCACGTGTATAAACATTATCACTGCTGAGATCGCTGCATGCGCTCCCAAATTTATTTGTTGAATCTATTTGGTGTAATTTCCGTCGTTTTATCGTAATTTTTAACACGAAAAATGTCCATGTGTATAGGTATATTTTTTGAAACTTGCTGCTTTCGTGTTTAACCAATGCATGGTTTGTGCCATGCTTTGTCACACGCAAGTAAAATATAAAAAAATGAATAGTCTTAATTGATAATGTGCTGATGAGATTATAACGACATCAAGCTGACCAAGGAAAGAAATGGGCGATTGTAAATACAGTATCTCAAAGAAGTATCTCATTCAAAATTAATTTAAATCATTTCAGCTTACCCCAGAACAAACAGGAATTAAAGATTTTGTACGCTCAAAGTTATTCTCATGTGTGCATATAGACTAAAGATAATATACAGGGTCCTCATGAATCCTCTGAACCATTTCTATTAGAAATTATAAAAAAGATTACAAGCTGTATTCGATAAAACTAACTTGTTTTGTTCGATTTTGCATTTGTGTTGAACTGTGGGTATCTGTTTGTTTTTCATTCAAATAAAATTTTGTTTCGCTGCTATTTAAAAGGCACCCCATGTTAAAATTTTTTTATTTGCTTATTCAAGTTATCTCATCCCAAATTTCGTAACTTTAAAGAGTAATAATGGTTCAAAATTAAGATTCGCGTAGATTAGACAACTTCCCTAACATCAAAAAAACAATCGAACTAATATGGAACAAAATTGTAGGAAAATTGAGGAAATGGTTTACTTTCGTTGTGCA
>JAHZMZ010005268.1:0-14760 GCA_027743805.1 Lepidocyrtoides sp. E14
ATGGATTTTTTTTTCTCTCTCTGTAAACCACACAACCCGTAGTTTAAAAATAATGGTCATTTCCATCGACAATTCCGTGGCTGGAAGTAGAACAAGAGGATATTTCAATGGTGAGTAACTACTCGCGAAAATCGCGATGATGATGTTCCTACACTCCATATATTTATCGTCATCGTTTGCAGAATGATCGTTCATTCATTTTATTCCTTTGTATATATCTCCCTGGCAGTCTCAACTCTCAACTGTGTCGTTCACTTTAAAAGAGTTGTGCACTTTTTTTCCTGAAGAATAGGTCAGGTCGTATGTACACATGTCTATTTGTTATGAAACATTCCCACACTACTACTATTACTACTTTGCTGCGCTGTCATGTACTTTCTGCTCACTCATTCATGACAATGCTGTAATAGATAAAGCAAAATGGCTATCGTTAAAAAAATAAATACACAGGTCATTCAGAACGAACATACACTCTGACATACAGTGAATCTGTTAATGGACTCATAGTCTTCTGCTGGGAATAGAAAAATGTGATGGAAAATATTGAAGATTGAACCACCCGAAACAATCATCATTTTAAATGTTTCGGTCTAACAAGTTGTCAAACCTTTGCTTCGTACCGTGCACACAATGGTATACATATAGCTGGAAGAAGAAAGGAACGTATTTATTTATTTATTTATATATTATTTTGGGAGATGCAGGGTACAAAAATTTAACAAGTTTGGGCCACGGAAAAATGGTGCTCCCATTTTACAACGAAACACAATATTCAGTAACTTTTGCAAAACACTATTGTTACGAAAATGTTATAACAGGTCAAAGTAAAAATCTAAAAATAGAAGGAATTCCTTTTGTCCCAACAAACTCGGGAATCCATCCCTAAGCATCCATGTCAACCTTACCACCATACATCCTCATCGTATTCCTTGGCATCAAAAACAGGAAAATGCATACATGTATGTATGTTATGAAAGTTGTGTACTTTTGTGCGCCTGTGTTTAAAAGTAAACATGAGATGATGCAATGAGTGGTGAGTAATGAAAAAGAAAAATGCCTAATAATAAGATTTATGAAAAAAAGACTAAACAAAATCATAAAAATTGAATGAGCGGATTATCCGCCTACTCCGTTTTCATTGAATTGTATTATCCTTAACTTTTGATCCTGTTTCTGATTTCGAAAGAAAAAAAACACGAGTTTCTTACTCTTTTATATCGTTTATCGTCTGGAGCTAATCTCTTGTTTGTCCAACACTATAAAATCCTATTGCCTTTGCCGAAGGCTTTTTTTTTAACGACAAGTTTTACAGTCTGAGGAACACACTACTGAATGGCCCAACAGCTCAAATATCACGACAAAAGAAAGAAAAAATAGTTTTGTTGCCTTGACTACGGCTCCTTAACTGCACAATTGATCACCTTTGATAATCCGTAAGCAACAAGGTTTAAAAGAAAACATGAAACAACAGATAAGATACAAAGAACGGAAAGTGAAATAGTGAGTAAGACATGCTTGGCAAGAAGAGATACCTAAAATCTTGTTTCTTTCACGAAAACCGGTGAATTTCACAAAAGGTGAATTCTCTGTAAGAAGAAAAATTGGTAAAGCATTCCTGTCCTCAAGAAAGGCTAACAAATAGTAGGCAGATGAGAGTGGCAAGAGAGAGAGAAAAAAATATATAAATATATGCAACAAAGCACAAGGATCCTCCAGATACATTTTATCTCTTCAGATCTTTCTTTATTCCATACACACACTACTAACAGCAGGTTCTATCTGTTCTTTTTTCTCTGTGTGCTGCTGTTGTTGCATTCACAGGGTAGTAGTAGTGCTGGTAGGTAGTTGTTAGTCCAAAGAATTTCAATATAAGTGCTTGTAATTGTAATAATGGCATTGGGACAAGGAGAAAACGACGGTAGCAGCAGCAACCTCCCACCTTCTCCTTCTGAGAAAGAACACAAGACAAAAAAACGGGAATTTTTCGAAGAAAGGGAAAATAAATGCAAAATATACATTCAAAGAATGCCTTTGTTGCTGTGACTAGTTAACAATGTAGTGCTTGTAACACACTTGGAACACTTGCACACACACACACACACACAGAGACGTTATTATAATAAAATAATAATAAAGATAATAATACGAGAAAGGAGAGTACAAAAGCAAGCAGAAAGGAGATTTTTTAAACTCAACTCCAACCCTCCCGACCCCTTGTTTCCCCTCTCTGTCTTCTCTGGGAAAAAGGCAAAAAGGTAAAATGTCTTTCAATTTTAGAGAAAAAACTTTGAATTTTTGTGGCTTGCCTTGTGAAAGAGCTATAAAATAATTGAAATAAGTGTAGACAGTGAGAGAGAGAGAGAGAGAGAGAAAGAAATGGATACATGGATAGATAAATAGATAGCAGTAAAGAGGATGTGTGTTATTTGCTTGCTTCAGTAAGTACTTTGGTAAAGACACGCATACAAATATTATTACACGCCATTCACACATACCTTCAGTTCGAGCATCCCTCCTTTTAAAAAGGGACACACTTGTCTATTTATTTAAATATTTCTACATATGAACATACAAGCATTATAAAAAAAGGTTGCAGTGGATTCGCGGAAATAAGAAACTGTGAAATAAGTATTGATAGTAACCCTTCTTCCCTGCTTACATATCCGTTATGTCAACGGGTCTGTCTCTTTTCCTCCCACCCTCCCTTTCTCCTGTCTTCACTTCAGCGTTTCCATCTAAGAAATATTGTATCTGAAGAAGTGCTTCATTTTATTCTTGTCCTGTTCTATGCTACAGTCGTATAACTAGTACAAAGCATATTCATACAGGCGTTGAGTACAGGGTTTGAAGTCATGTAAACATGAGTAAGCAGGTAGGCAGGCAAAGAACATAATAATAATAGTACTTGTTGTAGTAACTACATATTTATTCTTTGTTGTGCTTTTTTTCTTGCATACAAAAGAAAAGAGGGTCTTCTCTCTTGAAGAGATGGAGATTTAAGAGTGTGTTTTCAACAAGAAGAGCAAATCCTTTTGCTGTACCCATACACGTTTTTATGGTTCATGCCATTGAGACAAGAAAGAGGAGTTGAAAAACGGGAATATTTTTCATTGAATCTCCTATTTTCTTTTTATTCGGATTCTGCGAATTATTATTTTTTCGTTGCGTTCCTCACATACACACATTCTCCAAGAAAATATTATGCTTGATTTGATACATAGCTATTTAAGAGGAAATACGTGTTTCGGGGTGTTGCTACAGGCAAATAAATGTACTCCATGTAATACATGTACTTACATGTATGTGTGAGGAGGAAAGCCACAAGAATATTTTTCCATTTAGTTTCTGAAAACATGTGGAACTCAGGGAAACTGTCCTTTACTAGAATCATTGCACCAATGGCATAAATTTCCTGTAAGTGCCCTACCCCCATGTATAGGTATTGATTCTTTTTAACTTTGAGGGTATAACTTCTCACAACTCAGAATTTCAGAAATACAAGATTGGATTATACCAGAAATGAGACTTTTATTAAATAAAATATTGAAGCAATTAATTCTGATTAAATGGTGTTGGTGTTCAAATTGAGACAATAATGATCATCGTTCAGAGTAATGGAATTTGTCTGTGTTTTACAGGTTTGCGTATTTAAGAAGTGGAATTATGTTTCCATCGAACTAATGATTATGAATATTATGATGATTGTGACTATCTAAACATCAACAGTCTCATCATGATTTAGTGTAGGTATTTTATGAAATAGTGCCAAAAATAATGACTCACCGTACAACACTCCATTTTTAAGGCAGGGTTACACTACTACCCGCATATTTGCTCATGAGGGTACACTGGTTTTAATTGAAGTAGTCTAGAGTTCAACAAGGAAACCGACAGTGATCTCTCAACAACTGATGTAAAAATGGTGCAACTTTATGATGCAGGGAGTAAGCACCGTAGAAACTTTACACACTACCCATGTTCTCTAGACTTTTTTCTCGTGCTTAATTATTCGCAATTACATTAACTTTTAACAAAGAAATGAAATAATTTGCTGTGCTTTTCTTTTGTGCTTCTCTTATGAAAAGTGCCTGGATACTTCCAAGTAGAAAACTCACAAACACAAGGTTTGAAGTTGACGTGTTCAGAAATTTGCCTCATCATTTTTTTCCCAGTTTCCTTTGGCATTTTTTTGAAAAAAATGCAATGATATATTATGAGTTTAGTAGGGGATGTGAAACAGATTTGAAATAGATGAGATAGGTATTACCTAAGCATCATTGTGCAAGAGCATTATGATGCAGCCATGTTTTAGCAATTAGGAAGACTGTTTCATCGAAGACAAAGGTGCAAAAGCATATCAAGAGAGAACAGGCCACCACTAGTGTTGTAAATATTCTATTTCTGCTGATTTAGTTGGTTTGCTGTTGTTACGTCATATTATAGCTACGCATTACCATGTATGAAAAATTGTGGGAAGCGGAACAGTGGGAGAAAACTTTTTGGGAATTGGCGCAGATACGGAACCTGGGCAGTAGAAGTGGTATGAAAGTTATTTTTGTACCTTACCCTCTAGACAACGGCAATAAAAAATGCACAACCACTTTTCTATCTTTTTTGTGTGTTTAAACAACCTAAACGGCCCTTTTATATTGTATACTGCACTTACTCACTTGGTAAAAAATATTTGCATTTAGTACTACTTCTATTCCTACTTCATACGCACGCAGATAGGTAAGTAAGTGTCCAAAACCATTCTCCATCCTAAAAAATAAAGCTGGTTGTTGGAAAGTCCTTCTTTCTTCTACCGACTCAACAAAGTTGTGTAACACAATGGAAATTTGTAAAGTGTTTCTACATACTTTAATTAGTCCCAAGCTCCAGAAACCTCGCTCTTTTTCTTGCTTAACTCCCGTACTTATCAACAACAAAGAAAACTTGAGCCATCCAGCATTCTTAATGGAGTACTACAACCGCACATATGACTTTGTCTTAGCCCTCTGTTCTCATACGTAGCTAATTTTCTTCTACATATTGCTAATTCTACCATTTCTATAGAGATTCCAATAGTCATACCTATCCGTATAATCTACAACAAGCTAAAATCTCAATGAATATACATGAACAGATGCTCTCTTCTAGGTATACTCATAGAAACCGCAAGATACATAAATGCAATAGACAGAGAGCAGAGTGGAGCAACCCGACAATAGATCACCAAATCTTAACTTTTTATTGTTATATCACCTTCACCATGACTAATAATAATAATAATAATGGTAGTAATCAGTAAGTCGAAAGATACACACTCATAAATATAAAATATATTTAATGTAGTCATCTTTTCCTCCTCCTCCTCCTCTTTCGTACTTGCCATGGTTTGACTCAGCTTTCTCAGAAGACGAAGGTACATTATTACCCTGTTCTCTCCGTCGCTCAAGACGTGAACAAAGATTTTAAAAGTCTTTTTTTGAATAAACAAGAATAGACTTCGAAGCAGTAACTAGAGTAGTATAGCTAGATAACATTAGAAATTTTATGAATATCTACAATAATAACCTTCTCTTCCGTCTACTATTTCCCCTCACTTTCTATCCTTTTGACTTTTCTACTCCTTCTCTCACACACGTCGGTTTCTGCTCTTAAGGCTAAAGAATGTAGTGCACATTCATCAACGCCATCACCAGTTTGTTGTACAACATAATATTTCTCTTGTGTATACACTTTTCCCTGCCATCATTGGGAGGAGAAGAGAAGGGAAAGCAGAGGTGGAGTTGTGAATTCTGCTGCTAAGAAAGAGCTAAACCACGCACCCTAAGCATAAATTGCTCCTCCATAAATCCAAACAAGGCAACAAACAGAGGCACAAAGGGAAAAAGCAATGGAGAAAGTCATAAGTGCAGTCACCAGTGCAGTGGTAAAGAGAGAGAGAGAGAGAAAGAAATGAACATACAAACTGCAGCGTGAGATTATTCAAGTAGTGAACTTAAAAAGAATATTATTATTTGTGTGTGTGGACGATGTTTGTATACAAATTTATCGTTTACAAAGACGAAGATGAAAAGAGAAATGTTCATGCATGGATGTATATGTAATAAAGTAAATGTCTGAGAATGAGCTGTATGAGCATTTTTATCACTGCAGGATGCTTATTATACTTTGCCTACTTATTCCCTAACAAGCCTTTTCAGCACAGAAGAAACTGTGTGGGGGACGAGAGAGGGTGAGGAAAGTAGATGCCATGTGTGCACCCAATTACTATATGGAAGAAGATGACTACATAAACTCAATAAAGAAAAGCTATTAAATAGGTGCTGTTTATTATTATTTTTTTGAATAATTCTGCTTGAACTTTGCCACTAATCAACCAACACAGAGACCAGAAAGAAAATAACAAGATGTTTCCCATGTTCTTCATGTTTAATGCTATTTTGCTTCTTGTTGCGAAAGTGGGCTCGGAAAAGCATATAGATGATTCAACTCAATGTCCGCGTGCATAAAGTCAAGGTTCATGGGTTGAAAGTGGTGCCAAGCAAATAAAAAATTAACTGCAAACATGTGTCTAGCTGTTTTTAAAATTTTCAATCTGCAGCTGTATCTGTTTTGCCTATCAAAGATAATTAACCTTCATTGGTGGTAGATAAGCAGAAGCTTTCACACGTTCCTGACAAGATTAAGAAGTAGCACTGCTACTTATAGTTGCAACTTTGTTGAATGCTTACACCTACCTAGTCTACTAATTATCCTTAACGTGTTCATTTATTTTTTCAAAAATGTCTTTTGGTCCGGTGCAGTTATTTCAAGGACTCTTTTCGAAATATACACGAATAATATTTACACATTCCGTTAGTTCTGCCAAAAATTTTACTTTTAGTGGTACGGCATGCAAATATTTGAGTAACCTAATGAATCACAAAAGAGCATAGATGAAATGAGTATATGATGAAAATGTACTTGCATATCAGAGATAATAATAATAATAATGAAAGCATTGCCAATTTTCATAACCTAATAACCACATTTTTTCCAACCCCATGTTTCTCTAAAACGAAGCTATTGTAAAAGACGATGTATGCATGTCAATGCAGAACAGGGCAAATTATTCCGTTACTACTACCACTACATTTCCTCCAAGTAATGATGTAAGTAAACATTCCTAGCCATTTATTAGATCACCGGGAAGGCAAATACTTTCAACTAATTCATATCGTTTAAGGAAGTTTCCAACAATATCCGGGGAAAAGCACATCAAATATTGACCTAGTGAGACATACGTATGCAAAACTCTGATTTTTTTACAGAATACTAGCACGTATTTAAAATAACAAGCAAATGTATCTCTTCTCAGCACGTTTTTTCACCGTAACAAGCAAAACTGGGGCATGTCTTGTCGAATCTAACCAGCATTGCTGGAATACCATTAGTAGGAACAAATTGCAAAACAAAGCTGACCTGTCAATACGTTTGTAGTTTCATGGGTAGCATGAAAATAAAAAAAACCGTATGAAAAACATGACAAGTAGGAAATAAATCGGAGGCAGCAACGGCAACTATAGGGAAAGTGTAAAAGTTTCCAAGGGAGGAATCGGTTTGGTGGTGGTAATCGAAAGGAAAGTGATGCATTATGAAGGATACGATGAAAGGAAATGTTTAGCACGATGTCAATTACTGTCAATGCAAACCAGTTTCTCTCTTTCAGTTTTCCTCCACTTTTTAACCCCTGGCTATCATTCTTCCTCCCATACAAACTATTAACAAATCCCAGTGGGTATTGTACAAGCTAGATTACATATTCTCCTGCAAGGCAAGGCAAGGTAATAATAAATAAATTATAAAATATGCTCCACAACAATAACGTGCAGTGTGGTGGTGTTAGTAGTATTCTCCCTATCAAATGTTAAAAAGTAGTCGTCGTGTCCTTGTAAGAAGAAACATGCATAGGAAAACAATGTGAAGTAGCAACTTTCCTTTTTTTACGGTACTTCACCACGGAACCCAATTTCAGATATGATGAATTTCCACCCTTTTACTAGACACGTACCTACGTTAAAAGCATGTAGTAAATTGTTGGAAGAGCGAAAATTACAATTGTTTTGTTTCAAAAGTACAAACTAATAAAAGGCATATATGAATGTAAATATGTACTTGTTTCCATGTTGAATACCTGTCTTTGTGTCTGACTGAATATCTGTTGTGCCACTGGATGGAACACTGAGGCCTGTGTAGTAGTAGTTGAAAAACATACCACAGACGTAATTCCTTTTGAAATTTACACAATCATTCTGGTGTGCACACGTTCTACGTAGCCAGTAGTGGTGTATAAAAAACCTCCACGAAGGAATCATTCATTTATTATTATTATTATTATTATTATTATTATTGAAGCACTGGAGGAAGTTGAGAGCAAGGATTTATCCATTTATTAATGGAAACCTAATAATATTCTATTGTGTGGTGTGTTAGCCTGCCTCTACTTGTCAGCATCATTAGTATCATCCACGTCACGGGATACATAACGAGCTTTGTTTCAGGTATTTGCACTACTCAATTCCAAAGCATAAAAAAATGCAGTGGTGTTGTTCGCTGAGATGCATGCATCAATGGGGATATGATGAGCTAGCTTATTATTATTATTATTATTATTATCATCAGTAGTAGTAGTATTATTACTACTATCACTATTTTCGCTAATTTCGCGTATGTTTCAAGTTTTTGGGCAACTGTATTTGCATATTTTGTACCGTTGAATGCTTTGTTTTCTCTCTGGCAGCAAAAGAAGTGAAATGCGCAACAGACAAGAGAAGTAGAACAATGGTAATAATAGTAAAATGCAAAAGTTTCTCAAGCCTTCTTCCTTATCATATAATCATCATGATAAACATCATCAACTAACCACTGACCTGACTCTTCATTAAAGAGAAAACAAAGTAGAGAGATGACAGCATAGTGGTTTCTTAGAACAATGCCGTACGCGTTTCCACACTTTTTTTTCTTTTTCTACTTCTTTTTTGTCTAGCTATAATAATAATAATATATGTCAACCAACTCAAAAAACTTTATGGGTTGTGAAGACGAACAAGGAATTCTTATGATGTCTGGTATTTCATACTTCTATGCATTTACTACCCTAAAACAAAAAGTAATAACGATAATTATAACACGTTTTGCATTTACTAATGCCAAAAAGTTCCTATTGTGTCTAATGAATGAGTTTCCGGAGACAGTGTTGTTGTTTGTTGTTGTTACTGCTTTGTTCTTGGAGTTTCAGTTGATGCATACTCATTTGACTTGAAAGTTGAGAAGGTAATAGGAAAAATGGGAGTACAGCAAGATTCGCGGTATTTAGAATATCTGAATCACAAAAGTAGGTAGAGAAATCTTTGCAGGTGGCAGTAAATTTCAAACTAGTATTGCTCAAGAGAGAGAGAGGAAAAAAAGTGAAGCAAATGAAACTTGAATGAATTGGGTATTCCACTTTTGGAGAGTAGGATAGAACAAGGAATTCTTGAGGTTTGCCACTTCAATAGTTATAAAACTGAAGCGCACTCTACTACGTACAGCATTTTAGGGTTAACCGAATTCTCTTAGATTCTAGCAAAAAAAAACATTTTTGGTATTTTACGAAATACCTAAAAACAAACAAGCAAAGTCATATCGTTTTGGCTTGACCAGACAGGAATGCATATTATTTAAATTGCGTAGTACAAGTAAAAAACATAAAAAAAGACGGAAATGATATGACTTGTAAGATAGGTCTACCCACAATGGGTCAAATGTCAATAACTTGCCACACCAAAGGCAAAATTTCATTCATGAGGATCATCTCTCATCCTAAAAATCTAACCATCGTTCAACTAGTAATAAAGAGCATTATTCTATATAGACCTCCTCAATGTCTTGTTCACTACTCGTGTCTATTTAAAGCTCATACACACTGAAAACTTAAAATAGTGTAGAATAGCTATGGATGCTTCCGTATTTTATCCAAAGATTCACAAAAAAAGAGCTGTAGAATTTTGGAGAGAAGGAGAGGGGTACAAAGAGACAAGTAAAGTTTTTGTTGTTGCTAAGCATGTATACAGAAAGCATGTATCTGTGACCGACCACCAGCTAATCAATGCCAGACTTTACTTATAATTCTACCACCACCATCACCAATGCTAGTAAGCAAGCATTATATGGAATGGTTACAAAGGTACAATCAAAAACAGTAGGCTCTTGATTTACGATACTCTGCTCCTTATAAGGGGAACTAAATATATTCACCAAAATCTATACGAACTTGGTTCTGAGCATATGCATTTTATACACTTTTCTCTTCTTTTTCCCCCTCTCTTTCTCTTTCTCTCTCTCTCTACATCTGTAATGGAATGCTATTGAGTCTTTTTTTGGTCAATACAAACGGAAAGTTTGTTTAGTATTTTTGAGATGTAATATGTAGAGTGAAAGCAAAAGTCGTAGTAATGCTAGAAAACAAGTATACTGCTGCCTATCGCATCCTTTTTCCTCCATTCTACTCTGATTTCTCTCTCTCTCTCTCTCTCTCCCTCTCTTACTCTTCTCAATGTACTCCACACTCATTCCTGGTTTTCAATTCTTTCAAAATCAAGCTAGTTCTTCAGCTTTATTATTATGATCTACCAACACAACAGGCAACGCTTCATGATGACGATGATGATAGAGTCGAAGGTCTCTCCTCATCTTTTTTACTCTCCCCTCTCTCTACTGATGAAATCGAGCTTTCTCCATTTGCTTGAGTCTATAACCTCCTCCTTCTTTTCTCTTGTTTTGTATTATCTATACTTTTCGAAATTCCTTACGCCTTCTCATATATTTCTTTTGCCTGATGATTCTTTTCCTCCATTTCCAATGCTCTTTTCTCTCTCTTACTCTCTCTCTCCCAACCATTCTTTCATCCTCTCATACACAAACTACTTCTTCCACTTTCATTCTATATTACTCATAATAATTGTACAATATCTGAGACTGGCAGTTGATGATGAACACAAACTAGTGTAAACAAAAGGGAAAAAAGGAAAAAAAATCATTTTATGTATACATGTAGCGGAACAGAGGGAAAAAATGTCTGCCGTTTCTTGTTTTATATTCCTACTTTCCTGTTACCATACCATTATACTATTACAATCTCTATATACCACCAACACCTACCAAAACACCACCGTGCTACTTGTTTTGCGAGTGAAGTTTTTGCAAAATTCAATGTGGCGATGCTGATGATGTTGAATGTTGTCAGAGAAAAGGAGGAAGAGTTGAAACATTTTGTCTTGTTAAAAAAAATTCAAGACAAGAGGAGTCGTGAACATTACTTTATTTTTCTTTATCTCAAAACAGAGTACTAAAAACTGTGTTAGCTGGTGATGTGTGCCTGTCTGTATTTCGAGGTGTATTGAACAGAACAAACTGGGTTGGATGAAGGGAAGGAGCGCACTGATGCGAGCTAAATAAGGTTTATACTCTCCATGCCCTTTTTTTCTTTCGTTATTTTTTCTCTTTCTCTGATTCATTTGATAGAGTTGATAAAGGTAACTAAATAAGTCTGTTACACTATTAGGCACAGCAATGGGTTGCAAGTAAGTAGGCATGAATGTATCGATAATAAACGTGCATGTTGCTGCTCTCTTATTTTTTTTTACTTTACTTTCCTATCCTTTATTCTTATTATTACTAGTCTTCGCCAGCCAGCCGTACAGGTTGATAAATTATGGAGTCTGATATTATTGTCTCATATTACATGCATTATTTGCCAGCATTGCGTCGTCGTATGAGCTCATGTTGCCCCATCAATTCCCTGCGTTGTTTCATAATACCGTTTGACATGTCAGGTTTGCCTAATATTGTTCCATCACTTATCAGTTTAGCCCAGTCAACGCAGCTAGTCGTAATGTGTATGCACACAACCAACACATGACAGGGTAACATAAAACAGAAAAAATACGGGAGATCGAGAGAAAGCGGGTGGCTGTCAAATTTTAGCGACCCAAAAGTCAAAGGACTGAGAAACAGGTTGAGTAGTAATGAGCACTCTCAATATTACTAATAGCTGGTATTCAAGGCGAGAACAATAGGAAAATCACTGCTTAATTTTTTGCATACATATGAAGAGTGAAAGTGGACGGTGTGGCACCGCATAAAAATTTTTACTGGAAAAAGATGGTGGAAATGCAGTGATTCATGAGCGATGGAATGGCAACACTAAACATCAGAACACCGCTCTCTAGATACCCTGTCATAATAATATATGATAAATATACATTGTTTGTTTGTTTGTTTAGTATGTACAATGTGCACAGAGAAAGCTCCAAGTCGTTTGTGACCAATCAAACACAAAAGTCTGAACGAAATTGCATAAGCAAGAAGAAAAAAATATGAGAAAGACAACGCATTCATATTAGGCAGTGTACTTACTATATCCCAAATGCAAACTGAACCAAATCAAGAGTTAAATCGTCATTTTTGTTTTACCAAGATAATGGCAGAGCAGCAGCACATGAGAGTACAGTAGTACTCTCTTATGAGCTGATTTTCTGCTTAACGTTTCTCTCACTGAGAGCAAGGAGTGGTGATATGGTGGTGGTGGTGAGTAATACGTGCAACAAATAATTCCAATAATGCCCTCAACCAAGCCCGTTTTTTTCTCAATCCCTTTTGTCGACATTACTCAGCAGAAGCATAATACAATATTACTGTACTACACACACCATGCCAACACACACCATCATGACGTTATTTACTCTTGTCCTTTTCATTCAACAAATGGGCATATGCATCTATAACAATAATAAGCATAATACAGTCATGTATTGTGCATATAAACTGAGTAGTGTAATAATAATGCTACCTATTAGGTACATGGTGGACTTTCACTGAAGTTGGCAAACAGAGAGAGAGAGAGAGCAAAGAGACAGGGTGAATTCGAAAAAAAAGTACCAGTTGGTTCCCACGCAGTATTTTTCTTTTCTGGTTAGCTCAAGTAAAAAAAACAGTGCATGAAAGGGAAAAAACGGAATCATTTTGTGAATGTGTGTGGATTACTTATTAAATATATCCGTTTTCTAGGCCTACCAGCATTTTTTTTTGGTAACAAGTAGAAGGGAGTCTAGAAGAGCCCATCCTATGCTACGGCTGGTTTGTTAGATGAAAGGACACGCCTTGCCATTCTTCAAATTATGTTTGTGAAAACTTGCTATGTGCCACTGGTTTTGACTAAGACTGAGTGGCTTCCAGTAAACGGCTGTTACAATTACAAATAATAATATTTTGTATTTGAATGTAACAGATTGAGAGGTCATTTTTGGTAATAATGTTTTTTCTGCTGTTGCTGAAGTAAAAGGACATAGGGGTGGCGTGACCGTAACTTTGTAACACGAGGAAAATTACCATATACAGAGGCGTGTAACTTTCATAATTATAGGTTCTTTACAACATGTCACAGGTAGGTAGTAGAAATAGTACACTAGCATTTTTTTTTTTTAAAACCAGGACATGAGCTATGGCCAGTATAACAATTTATGAGGAAGGAACCGCCAGCTGTCATACATAAATGACCACCAACGGAAAACTAAATTTGTCCCAGCCCACCTCGTCATTTATCAATCATGGTGGCATTTTGTTCAACCATTTAGTACAAAAAGTGAGCACAGGCTACTACCCTCAAATAACACTCCAACAAGTAAATCCTTCCCAGTCGACACACATAACTCATTTCAGAATTGTATTTGGGTGAAAAAATCTGACAACCCTTTGTAGAGATGAGTAGATAAGCAGGTAAGTTTTTGTTCAAGATTACTACTCCTTGTTTAGCACGTCAAAGTACTAGTTACTTGACAATGAATTTTTAAAAAAAAAAACGAAGCAAACCGGCAATAAATTACTCAGATATTCATGTCAAATAAATAATGCTCTCAAACACATTTCCCGCTTACTACTACATGCAAAAAATTTAGAAAAACAAATAAAGATTGAATTAATTCACGTGGCAAAAAATGTTTTCTAGTTTCCTTGATGATCTGTTTACTAATACCACATATTATTATTCTGCAATTGAAGTGAGCTGCACCAGTGTAAAAAGTCCATTATTATTAATGCTTTCTAAATTGATTGTGGTATCGAACACTAGCTTTAAAAGCATAAGCGAAATACAAAGAATTCTTTCAAAAATTTTTCTTTCCACTCATATTCTTAAAACATCAGAAAACATGGTTGTTTGTCTCTTCATTCGTTGTAGACAGTTCCATCGATGCCATTCAGTGGAACAAAGGAAAGAGAAAACTTGAAAGGATAATGTTAAAAGGTGGAGTGAAAATAGAACTATTAGTTTTCATGTTTAACAATGCGCAGGAGGATATATTTTGTATCGTATAAAAATGTACCTATACTTGTAGCACTTAGGAAACACACCAAAACAGTCCTTCGTTTTTTAACAACTTAAAAGATGAGAGCACTTGAAGCAACAAAATAAACTTTTTTTTCTGCCTAAACTTTTGGAAATGTTCAACCAACTAAAAACAACCGCTTTGATGATCGAACAAACGACTTTCGCACAAAATGTTATGGCGTTGGCGGTAGCCCTAACAGCGATGTTGTAAAGGAAAACAAACTAAACTGTGTGGAAAGGTAGTGCTGGTAACTGGATGCTCCATTAAATATTCAAGTCTATAATGCACTTATACACATTCCTTGTATCTATTCAAATTAAAGTTGATAAAAATAAAGTACACATAAACATGCTATTTAATTATTCAT
>JAHZMZ010005269.1:0-11729 GCA_027743805.1 Lepidocyrtoides sp. E14
ATTGCAATGGAAAGTAAAATAAAAACATTAAGTTTTCGTGTTCATGTATCCGCTCAGTGCACAAAGGATCTCCTAGCATTATTATTAAAAATTAATGAACGGCAATTTTCCTTTCGTGAATTTCCCTTCCACTGCGCTGGAACAGGTTTGTTATCCGTCATTTAGTTTTCAGTCTCAACGGGAGAGAGCTAGTAGCAATAAAGTTTATGTACACTTGTCATAGAAGATGGAGAGTTTGTTTGAGTACACATTTACAACCAGACAGTTTTGTTTGCACAGATGAATGTATGTAGTGTGTGCACCAACAAGCATTCCGCTGCATTTGTGTAACATTTTTATGCAAGCATTAGCAGAGTACCAACCACTCTGAAAATTTCAGACTGAAATAATGTATATTAGCTTGAAAAAGTCACGTTACACGACAAGACGGACGTTAATTTCCCGTTTGGAGCAGATTGAGTTACCTCAAATGTAGCAACAAAACAACCATAACGCAAAGCCAAGTTTTTGGTTTCTTTTGTTGTCTCTTGTAGTCGTGCATGGAAAATGACTTTTTGTTCTGTCTTAAATAGCGCATTCATACGCTTCTGTAGCAAAATGTTATTTGCAAAATTACAATGGTTACTACAGTAGTTGAGACAGACATTAGAGAAAAGAAATTCTGAATTTTTGCCATCTTACAGTAACGTAGGATAATAATAACTGTGGTTTCATGTATCATTCCAAGCTTACAGTGTTGCGAGATGGGATTCATTTGTTAGAAAAGCTTCCCAGGAGAGTGGTGGGTTGTTGTGGGATAGACGGTTTTGGTGGAGTGACTTGGGATGGAGAGACCTTGGTTTTTAGAAGTAGTTTAGATATTTATGTATTCTGAATGATCCTTATGGTTAGTTAATGTAGTTGTCACAAGTTGGTTGATTTGCAAGTCAGTTCCTAGAACGGGAGTACGGGTGGAATACCCTTACTCTTTGTTGTAATAATCAAGAAGTTTTGGATGAAAAGATTCTCTCATCATAATTCAGGCATTCCGTCTAATTACCCTCATGAATGAAGTAAGTAGGTGAAGTGAGTAAGAATGTCTTATAATGCATGTTTTTAATATTTTTAAAGTAACAGCCAGCTTAGGGTAGTAAAGTAGCGGAAGCACAGAACAAGTTTACGCAATAAATATCACGACAATCGAGGAAATGGGTTAAAAAATTATTCATGTTAGGTCAATGACTATGCATACTTAAGAATTTCATTGAAAAATTGACAAACAGACTCTCGGAATGAAAAATAGTAAGCATGTGCTAGATAATAAAAAAAGAAGTTTCTGTGTTGTTACAGAGTTAATGAAAATAGGTAAAAGAAGTGAAAAAGTATAGTTTTCAAATGCTTAGCTAGAGACAGCGTAACGTACTATTGGGAGCACTGGAAAGTGATGAAATGTGTGCGCTCCTGTCTTCTAGTTAAACAAGATAATAGACTACTTACTGTTTTAATTATTATTAGTATTCTTGGTTGCAACACGTTTTTCAGTGGAGAAAGGCTGTATTTCCCTTGTCTGTGAGGTTTCTTGACGATGATGTGGTAGTGTTTTAAGGAAAGAAATCTGACTTACCCGTATGCAGTCTATGCTGTATATGTAGTGATAGTGATGATATTAACAAGATGAGATGGTAAAAGTTAATTTTCAAATAGGTATACTTTTTCTTCAGCCCAGACTTGAGTCGGCAAGATTGCATGAGCGAAACAAAGTTTCTGATTATTAGTATAATATTGCACAACTCGTTCCAGAGCAAAGCAGCCAAACTAGCTAGTAGTCAGTAGTCATGTATGTCCGTCCGTCTGTCTATACACCCTACAAGAGAATCATAAGGTTAAAGTCAACAATTAGATTGTCGACCTATAAGTAATAAGCTGTGTGAAACATTTTTTTGTCAGTATTTAAGTAAATTGACGGCTCGTACAAAGGCACATCACAAACAAGAAACAATTTTCAACTTTCAGTTTAGCTATTCAGGCACGTAATTAAGGATGGGTTTGTATCTGATTATATTCCCTTTCCCCGGTAAATTGCTAATATTTCAGCAAAGTAAAAGCAACTAATTTACTATCTGTCTCTCTTATTTTCTACGAGAAAGATACTCTGTTGGTATATTTTGGCTTCTTTCTTTTGCTAATCAAATAAATTAGAAATTTCAACTCATGGCTTGTTACGAAAGCGTGGAAAATGAGCAGCAACATAGTTTTTAAAAAGTTTTGCCTGCTTTGTTTCTCTAACTTGTACATTCTCAAAAGAATCCCCTTTTCTTTTTCTTTCTCTCTTGCATGATCTTAAGGTTTTACACAAAAGAAAAAAAGTGGTGAAAAGGTTTCACGTTGTCCCACGTTGACGCTTATTGCTCCTACTTTTGCTGTAGACTATATACAACGTATTACATATGTGCTACACTGACTGCAAGTTGGGTAATGGTTTCTACTTTCCTTTCTTGGAATATAGAGGGAAGTTGCATTGCATGTTTTTATTCCTTGCTTCTTTACATCTACTCTACGCTCACTTCTTTTTAAGCTGACTTGGTGAAGCAAAGGTAAATGCTTAAAAAATACCGGCTTTTTCTCTTGTTGCAAAAGTCCCAACGATTGAACCGGTCTATTTCCACGAATTCCTTGCAAAGAAAGTAAATGCTGTCTTTTTCAAAGCATGCTTGGCCTTTTCTTTTCTCTCTCGCTCCATTTTTTTCTATTCACTTATCAAGGTAGACATGAGAAAGTAGCTACTCACTCACGATCAGTTACTGTTTCAAAAAAGCATGCCTGGAGGAACTAGGGAAAAGGACAAAATTACGCTTTTTCTGCTCATTTCTTTCAAATAATGGCGAAAGTATATGGCTGCCATGTGATATGTCGAAACTGCCGTACAAGTATTTATGTATGCACTTACTTCCCTACGTATAAACGTGTCTATTGTTTGTGTGTGCCACCATGCGGGACACCGGGTGTGAGAAAGGACGCAGAAAGAGAGAGAGAGAGCACAGGAGGAGAAACCAAATTGCTTTACTTTTCTTCTTCTACTTCTACTTCTTACAATACTGCCATCATGATGACGGTAGTTGAAACCGATATATACTTTGACTGTCTCCAAAAATATTTGTTGGATGAGAAAAAGAGTAGAAAGAAAGGAGGAAAAAAATGCTTCATTGACAAATTTAGTTTGAGGGCTCATGCATTTATTATTATGATGACGATGATGATGGTATTGATGGCTTCACTCTGATTCTGTTTGTGTTGCATTTTTTCTCTCTTAATCTGTTGTTGTGAAAATCAGTATAGTAGCAGTAGCAAAGGAAGTATCTGACTTTTGACTGAGTGAGTGATTTTTAGTGGCGGTGGTGAAGGTGGTGGTATTCGGCATTGGGGCTTTTTGCTAAAAACATTTTAGGGTCTTCTCACGCTGCTTTTGGCCTAGACTAACCTTTTATTTTATTTTTCCTGTACACTAAACCTGTAGTCAAAGACGAATGATAATATTATGCAACTGGATGGGACAGACTACAGCGACTACTAATACTACCTCGCTGATACTTGCGCTTTCTATTCTGTGTGCAACGTTGGTAGCTGGTTTTTGGATGATAACGTTAAAGCCAGGTTTTTTGGCAGTTTGCCCAAGGAACCATTTCTTTGCCTATAGACAGGCTACTTGTGCTGCTGCTGCTACCAGCATTTTTCGTGAATGTAGCTCCCAGTTTCCGTCAGTGTTCATTTTGAGTTCTTGCGGATTTGTTGTGTGTGTCTGTTGAGTTGTGTGAGTGAGCGAAACGGTCTCAGGCACGGCAAAAGCTAGAGGAACGAAGGAAATAAATAGCGTTCATCAGCAGAGTAATATGGTCAACAGAGGCACTCAAGAAGAATAAGTGAACCTGCATTGCCGATTTTCATCATTCTTGTTTGTTCTTTCTTCTTATTTATCATATTATTATTTTTATTTTTGAAGAGATTTTCTCTCAGAATAATATCATTTTTCTGTATCCTAGTAATAGTAATAATAATAAATATCAACTTAGCTCGAAGATTTGTGCCGACTTAAAAAGCCATAGGGAGAGAAAAGAGATGGACAAAAGTACCATCATCGCAACCCCAACCAGCACAATTATTTTCTAGTTTTGTGCTTGCTGAGGGATGTGATATTACTTTGTAGGTGTCCCTGGTCTAATATTTTCAACCTTCCTCCTATTTCAATCCTCGCGTGTAGTCATTATCATAATAATTTCGTGGGGATTCCAGACTTATTATTTACCTTTTACATTTTACTACTGTGAGTGGTGAAAGTTATTGATATTAATTTTTGAACTGTGTACCACATAATTTTTTATACATATTATCTTCTTCCGCACTCAAGCATATTATCGTCATTATTCTCGTCAACAATCCCATCAATCTGTCTCTTAACATTTCATAAAATTTGTCAAGTCAACCTTGTTCGTTATTGGTATGGTTTATCACTATCATCATCATCATCATCATCAGTGGCATAATGTAAAAAAATATTTTCAATATTAGGCCGTGCTAAATAAGTCCTTAAGATACTCATCTTTAGATGTTTTTACGATGTACGTGTCATGTTCACGCACACAAAAGATAACTACCAATTCTATCACTGTTTCAAACTTACAAGGTCAGACTGGTTGTCTCTAGTCTCAAATACTCTTATTTTTTTTCACTCCATGCTGCTTTAGTTCTTTACCAACGCGCCAACAACAGCAGCCAAAAAATGTGTATAATCATATCACATTGAATTTTATTTTTCACTTAATTACCCGCAAGAAGGAAAAGAAACGGTAATTCATTCATTTTTATTAGCTTTGCTTGCAAATTCGTTTTCTTCTCCAGTTGGATCTTTTCCTTAGCCAAGTTAAGTTCCTTTTGATCACAGATTTGTTTTGCACTGTCACCGACATCTACTTAAGTTACGGCTGAATGCATACCATGTTTAAGTAGGTACTTAAATTTGTCACACTTGCATACTTGCTCGTATCAAGATGACTATAAATGATCATTAACTGTTTCGTTCGACTCAATATACCATGTAGAGCGCATTACTTCAGTCCTGTCAGAGTAACGAGCTATTAGTTATTCAAGAACGTTGAAAAGGTAGTAGTGGTAGTAGTTGGTGTCATGTTCATATTATGAAAAGTGTTTCCTTCCACTTTTTTTTGTATGTAGTCAGTCATCCAGCCGGAAGAGAACATGATTAAGGTGTTAAGCACATCGTCTTTGTCGCCATCGTCATCATCATTATGAAAGCGGGTTTCTCTTCTCCATTCTCTTTACTTACAAATTGGGCACTGTTTACTTTTTATTAAAAGCTTTCTATTTATAGGTCGTAAATATTACACGACTTTAATACGTACATACATGCTTCAAAATGGATATTTGCTCCTCCCCGAGCACACATACCACACCACTACTACCAACAATCCAACAAACGAAGCTTAGAAAAGTGGTAGTTTCTTGATGGCTTTTTATTAATATTTACTCTGGCCATGCCACATAGAATTGTTCTTCCATTTACTACTACGACACTTTTACTACCATTCCATCCAACAGATAGTACTCTCCTTTTACTCGGTGATAAAATGTCTTGTTAAAAATTATATTGCCTATTATTATTATTTCATTTGCACAAGTAGAGAAGTAACGACCGTAGCGTTGTAAATTATATTGGCAACTACTGAGTATTGATAGTTGTGGAACGCCAGGAGAAGCAAGCTATTTAATAACATCTAAACTACTTGATATTTTTCATATTACGTATTCAATATCAGACGAGCTCATGTCATGCCCTTGTCCTTCTCAATGGTAACATCATGATACGAGCAAATAGTAACCAAAAGTAGATACTATTATGAAGGGAAAAAATGCCAGGTAGTCTGTCCCCATCCATTATCGGTCCATTCCATCATCATTATATAATCTGACAAACAGTCATTTCATATCATAATATTATTACAGTTTTAGATACAATTTGTCAAAGTACATTTAGAATTATGTGTTCACACCGCCCCACCGCTCTCTCCTTCCCGTGGCGTTGCTGGTTTGTCTTCCCATCATCATCTCTGTTCTGTTTACAGTGTGAAATGATTAGATTTTCACATTATGAGATGAGAAACTGCAAAGTAATGTCAGTCCACATGTTTTTTATTAGTAGCCAAGTTGCTTTTCAAATACATCGTTTTCTCATAACTGGGTAAAGTCGAAGTTGGTTGCGTCATTTCATGCCGTTTAAAAAGTAGTGCTCGTGTAACAAGGTAAGGTAAAAGATAAATAAATGTACCTATGTGCGCACATACATTTACAATGATATAATATGATATATTCGTTATTCCGTGTATTAAAGTGCCCGAGGCAATGTATGATAGCTATTGGACACTCTGGTGTTCTTTTCATCGAAGGTGATATGGGCAAGGCATTTTACATTTCATTAAAATTTAAAATCTATTTCCAATATTAATGGCATAATACTCTACTATTACGTGCTGGACTTTTGCCAGGCACTTGTAGCTTTATTGCTTTTCCAGCAGTGGCATGTATCCCTATTAAAATTAAAGCATACACTACTGTATTTCTGCTGTTAATATTTGAGGCAAGATGTTATGTCGTAAAATGAATACTTTGGAAAAATTTTAATGTTCCAGTTTAATTGGCAGCGAATGGTTCGCTTACTACTACTACTGCATAATTACTACTGTAACAGAAATTAAATTAGTAGTCTTCTATTTTTAATATTACCAGGCTTATTGCATTAGGAAAATGACCTTAAAAACTTTTAGAAACTTCCGGTTTTGTACGATATCGGTTCTTAAACAAGACAGTCTTCTATAATTTATGGCTGTCATCGGTAGGTTGCACGCTTTTTGCCTTTTCCCATTCACATTTTGGATGGCCTTCATGCTGATAGGCTAGTGGAGTGACTGGTCGAGAGAAAGATGAAGGAAAATTGGCAGAAAAAAAATGAAAGAGTACGAATAGTGCTCAGTGCTCGTTATACACGGGGTGTGGACTAAATTTTCTTTTATGGTAAGGTCATGCAGGCATTTTGCATGCAGCAATAATGCATGTCAGCAATCGCTATAACAACCGAATTAAAGTATTATTGCATGTATTTCCATTTTCTGTCAGAAATACTGCAGTAGAGAGATATGCATAATATTTGTGATGTGAATATAATGTGTAGCTATGACTTTATCGTCATCCATCAACTGCTTCTAGCCTTTTCAATGCAGTGTAATGAATGGCTAGATCTCTAGATTAGGATTCTACACATACTTCAGGATTTACATCCAAAAAGTCGTGCTGATGTAAAATACACATTGGTCTTGTATTCATAATTATTTTACAAAACAAAGGTGGTTTGTCAGAAAGATATATTTTGATAATAATAAAAGGCTTTTTGTTTTTACCCAATCCACTATCCTGTATAAAAAAGAATGTTGTAAAAATAGCATGAAATATTTTTCAACCCAGTGGAGGAAAAGCAACATACAAAAAAATGTTTACTGGGATAGGAAATGACAATAGGAATTTTCTGAATTACTACCTGGATCCTAATTTTGAGCAATCGTGAAAGCAAAAGTACATAAAGGTAAAGTAGATTTTACGTGAAAATGTTTAAAGTTAACATTTATTCCGATAACCCCAAAATATAGTAGCAATATTCATGTCATTTTGCGCGTACGGTGCATAGAACCTGTGGTTTATTATTGCTCCCAGACTAACAGACAAACATTTTATTCAGACGATAAGCTGTTTACAGCAGTAAAGTACTTTGGGTAGTGAACAGTTAGTAAAAAGAGAGTGTATTAGTTTAGCTGTAACAATTCTATGGTTTTCAATGGAATCAAGCTGTGTGGAGTAATTCCTCAGCTGTAAAGGGGCAACTCTGGATCGATACTTTTGCAAACTTACTCATTCAGTTTTAAGCGAGTATAAGTAGAAAACAAAGCATTAGCATTGTAATAGGAAATATTGGTATATTTTTTGAAGGAAGGTAATGTGAGCCATGCTAATATCAAGTAACAGAGGCAGAGGAAGAAGAAGTAGTTACTTTCCCTGCTGCAAGAGAACATCGCGCATGGAGGTAGATTATGCCGGCAGGAGGCATGATATTGCGTACCAAATGCTGGAACTAGATTACCTGTGAAATTGGAGAGCGAGGAGAGACCATGGAGGCGTGTCACTTTTAATTTGATAGGCTTTTCAATTTAAGGCAATGAATATACTCACTAATTAAGTGTCTCACAAAAATGGAGTAGGTTATATTTGTAGGCATGCTTGGGCATACAGACTTACTAATTTTGCCAACGCTTTCGATTCTCGAACCAAATATCACATAATATTTTTTGCAGAGCCGCAAAGTAATATAATTTACATCCGTGCCATCTCCATAGTCATCATCATCATCTGACTTGTGGGAATAGTAATGTAATTACGTCCTGCAACTTTTGTTGGAAATTCAGAGACCAGGAAGTTGATTAAGAGTGATATGTATTCTCTCTTTATTTTCGAAACAGGCAATGTTAATTACTACTACTACTACTGTACGGTACATTAGGTTGGTGTACTATCCAACATTTCTTCATTTGGCATCTTACGTACGGAAAAATTTAATTTTACGAAGGAAGAAATCAAAAGTAGCTTTTGCATGAATTCAGAATTTCAATTGATTATTTTCCAAGAGAGGAGATCCAACTAGTATGTGCTTATATTGTTGTAGTGTAGTGGAGCTGATATTTGAAGTGGTGCTGTTGACTTGAATGAAATTTCTATCATTAGTCATTACAAATAGAAAAAGCATTGTTGGAAAATAACTTTTGTAACAAAGAAACCCATCAAGTTGATGAGATACTTGACAAGAACGAGTCTTTTGCATTTGCAAGTTTAAAGTTTTGTCAAGGTAGCAGAAATTTTGCTAAGAGAATTAAATGTACATATATTTCCCTAAATATCACTTTTGTTGTTATTATTATTGCACAATTCGTTTTATTTTGGAAAGAACTTAAACTAGTCATCATTAGATTCCAATTCAAGTTCTTTTTCTTCAATTTTTCGTATAGTAAGAAATAATAAGAGTTTTGAAACATTGAAATATTTGATTGGTATATATTTTTGTCAACTTGCTTATTCATTTTTTTATTCTGAGATCATTACTGTAGTAACAAAGATGCAATGGACATGTTGTTTGTACACAAGTTATTTGATAAAAATAATCTCATGTCAGACAAACTACACAAAATAATTAAAATGGACTTACGAACAAGCGCTGCGCTCTTTTGTAGCTTCTCTACCTTTTCAGCTGCCGTGTTGACAGCGTTATATGTGTATATAATATAATATAGGTCCGTAACAGTTTTGCGCTAATGTACGTGACCTGGTTCTTTTAGTCATCTGCAAATCGGATTTGACCACCAACAGCACTACAAAGTTAACATGTCAACTATTGACCATATCATGCCTATAACTATGTATGTATGTGCATACACACTTGACTTGTTTGTCACTAGATAAATCGTCGTCCACTTTTCCCTTCCTTTGCAAAGAAAAAAAAAACCTGCCAGTAGAAATATAAATCTCCACCTTTCACTCTCACTCACACACAAACACACCCAGAGAGATAACATTTTAATCCCCTTTATTTTCCCTTTTCAAAGGAAAAACCTATAGTGCACTTTGTCGACAGAATACTTCAATTAGAAATGTTTTTTTGTCCTCTACATCGTTAAGGAGGTTAATACATAAACCGTTTTATTAATTCATTAGCATGACTGCGCCCTCATCTCTCTCTTTCTCTCTTTTCCTTTTGCTGGAGGAGATGAATTATAATATGAAGGATGATGATGGAAAATGGTAGATGATTAAATAAGGCAAACTTTTGCTGCTTTTTTATATCCATTTTGTCAACCACTTGGCTTTTTCAATTTTTCGCATATGGTGCACCAGTCCTGCTGTTATAATTAATTAAAGTCATTAGTTTCAATGAAGGTAGACAATACCAAATCAAGGAGGACAAGCGCTCTGTTAAAAATTCCTGGTAGAATCAGGGTGTAGCGCATAGCGCATGTGTGCAATATGTAGATGTATAGAACATCAATATTAATCTCAATATTTCATTCTATCAACAGCAGCAGCAGCAGTAAAAGTTGAAGAGCATCATCATCATGATCCAGAAAAGTTTCTTTTCGGATCAGTTGACAGTTGAGAATACTGTCGAGGTTCAAGTTTGCTATCCTTTCTTCGCCCTCCGTTTTTTCTTCTTAGAGATATTCTCACTACTTGCAAGTTCGCAGTACGTGCGTGCTTGCTCATTTTATTGCAAAGGAAAGAGAGGGATGTGTGCATTAATCGCCACAAATAACTCAGACAAAGGTTTGCCAAATATCCTTTAAGCCCTAAACACAATGACGGTGTTAGAACGCACTGATTCATATGCTGGAGGAGGATGAAGAAGTTTTGCAGCTTCTTTCTATATACTCCACTTGCTACTAAACACTAATACAGCTAATAATAATAATATTGCATCCATTGAATGGATTCCATTCAAAGTTTCTCACGTGAATAAAGTTGACGAATACAGTGAGAAAGGAAAAAGCTGTATTATTTCTTTCCTCTTATACCATTATGTACACAACTAATAAATGAAAGTGAATGAATGAATGCAAACAAGATGGCAAAAAAATAACTGACGCAGAGAAGACAGCTCCGTATAAAAAAATATTTTCTCGACATGTTCAAATTTCTATGAAAGCTGTAAAATGCGAATGTAAAATCTGATTACTGTAATTGTATTCCATAAAACTGTACCTGGCACCTTACTACCTATTCAGAGCATTTTTGGTTGATGCAGATAACAAATTTCTCTTGAAAGAAAGTTGATTGAATACCTTAAAGTGTGTATCACAATTTCCCGAAACTAGTAAGTGGTGTGCTATGAATGTGAGTGGTTTTTTAATATTATTCTTGTGCATAGTTTATGTGATATTATGATTCTATTTTTTATTGACAGATAGATCCATTATACCCTTTTTTTAACACAGCATATTCGAGTTTCAGGGAACAAAAAGTAATTTTCTTTCGCACACTCGACTATATTTCGTTCAAGTATTTTTTTTTCAATGAAACCCTACAAACGATAAGTTTGATGATTCATCGAATTTATTATTATCCGTCTATTTTTGTGCATCTTCTAAACTATCCTTTACTCCATTTCCTTCCGTGCGTGATGTTAAACATATCATTCTCAATATTTTCACTGTGGAATGAAGGAGGGACGGAAAGGGAAAATGGTAAAGATCCATATGCTTCTTCAAATCATTACGTATTCTGACCGAGCGCTGTTTCCACTGCTGTTGGTGAAGGGAGTGAAGATGGTAAGGTGGTGGTGGTGGCGGCGGCAGTGGACGAGTACTTTTTGCATTTTTGCAACTGATTCTAGTCAAGTTACTCGAGGCGCAAGTAGACATCCCTTTTCAGTTTCCTTAAAATCGATCAGATACTTAGATGCTGGAAGGGCTGCGAATGGGATCGTTCTTTGTAGTCTCATGTGCTACGTGTGTCCTTTCCTAGTCTCTCTTCCAGCCATTATCAGCTACGGCTTTGTCATGCTCACGCTAGACCAAGTATCGCTCTAATGAAACCGGCCAAGTTTCTGTTGAATGAAACCTGGTGACTCTTGACGGATACATGTTTCGTTT
>JAHZMZ010005270.1:0-12492 GCA_027743805.1 Lepidocyrtoides sp. E14
ATAATTCCATCCGACTACATACAATACACAGCAACACAAGTACACATAATATTTATCAAAAGATCTCCATGCCGAGATAAATCTTTGCCCAGTCACGGATGACTTGAAACATATGAGTTATTTTTTTACTCACATATCACAACGACAAGCGTCCCGTGCTACAGTTAAAATGTGAAAGATGCATTTTAAAAGGAAATAATACATCTTCACTATTAGTTTTGTAGAAAAGTAGCTTATATTATATGTGCCCACATCTTTTTAAAAATCTTAAGACTTAATATTATGCGGACGTTTTTTTATACTAGAACAAGAGCTGTCCGTCAGTATTCATGTAGTACATATATTATATTTACCTATCTGCTGTCGTATAAGTAAGTGCTTTAGCAATAAACCTGCTTTTTATTTATTTTTTCATGATTTTTTAATGAATGCACGTATTGTACAAAATATTAAACACTTTGAAAAAGCACGGAAGGTTTTGACAAATCGAATCATGCCACCTGATTTTGTTCAGTTCAGATGATCTCGTATCGTTTAAATTTTTCCAAAAGGTTGAAGAGAGATGTAAAAAAAATAACAGAATGAGACTGTAAGGTACAAGACCTTTCACGGGATAAATGTTACAGCATTTTATTCAGCTTTAGAATTTGTTTACTTTATTTATTATCTTGATGATGATGATTTGATTATGTCGTTTTCCTGATCCTTTGAAACCAGATATAGCAGCGGCACATAGTGTTGCCTTCCCATACATACATAAACAATTAATAATACTTAAATGCGTTGAAGATCGGTTAAACAGCAAAGACAAAGACAGCTTTGGAGAGTGTCCACATAATTGAAAAAGGCAAAAAAAGCCGATTGCAAAGCACGATTTTAACATTAAACCAGACATGTTCTTAAAATGTCATTAAAATTAAATGAAATTATATTACTGGCTTTACATCAGCATACCAAATGATTGATCATTATTACCTATCCTAGCAAATTTCTTCTTTATAAATACTACCACTACCAGTCTACCATCTTGCAAAAATATCGTAATCTACTAGGACAACAACAAGACCAAGAACTACATCTCTAAATCTAGTCAAATTTCTTGTTTTGGGATCAACTCACACAAGACAAAATAGTGTTTTCATAAACCAATTCTGTGTACACACAGATGAAATACGTTGATCCTTCTTTGAAAAAAAACAAGAATTAATTGGTAACGGGACAAGTAAAATCCAGTCAGAGAAAAAAAAGTGCAATAAGTGATATAGAGAGTAAGCAGATAATAATAAACGAGTTAATAGTGTGATGATGATGATTTTATTCCTTTGAAGAAAGAAAAGAGAAACAACAGGTAGATCAGTTCCACTTTTTTATATTCTGATGCAGCTTTCTATCTTCATATATATATCTGCTGTTCTTCTGTTGCAACTTTGCTTTACTAGAAACACCACTTTAAAAAGTCCGATTCCGTTATTTTTGCAGGTTGCACATAAAGCGAAAATATCACGTGTAGTATTGACAAAAGAAACCATATAAACTGCATTGACAGCAACTGCACGATTCATTAGAGGCACTAACTGTGATCTCGTTTAGCATAAAGAGAATGTAACGTTTTGACATCATCACCAACACGGCAGCTGAAGAAGAAGAAGAAAGAAATTTAAAATAATAATTATGTGCATTACATGCACAAAAAAAGTTAAGTAGTACATTATATACATATTCATAGTTTTTTTTTCTTTCTCTCTCTCTCTCTGTTTCTACATAGTATTCACTGCTACCATCAAAACTTACTTTTGAAGTAAAAATAATAATAATAATAATAATAATGGCAGTAATGTGATCTTGTAAATGCAAAAAGGGGGAAATGATGAGGATTTATCTGTGTTTCTCTGGTAAATAATGTAACAAAGAAGAGGAGAAGCATTACGTAGCATTCTTCATGCATAATAAACCAAGTAAACAGACATAATGTTCCTCTCATCGTTTGATGCTTGATTTGATCATATTAAATTGCAGTCGGCCGACAGTCTGCTGTTGATACCGCTAATCCCCGAAAGAAGAAGAAGAAGAACAAGATGCACTGTACTCTGTACAGAGACGACCACGACCATAAAAAACGAGCGTGTTGTTCACTTAAACAGTGACGCAGCTGGCATGGTCTGTACAAGTTTTTCTCCTTCCTTAAAAAACCTTTTCTTTCAGTATATCGCTCACACCCAGACTTTTTTTGTGTTCCTTGTTTGCTTCATGTAGAACTATGATATCAGCATGAACTTTTAGATGAGTGGGGGATTAACAAGAACAAAGAAGAAAATTTAAAGATGCATAATATGCACATATGTATCAGTATTTGTGTGGGGAAAAATATATGCATATGCACTGCACACACATCTTTTGACATGAACAAAAGACAATGGCTTCAAGTTAATAAGGCTTTGTGAGCTGTAATCAAATCGCGTGATTTGAACCGTTAGCTAAAAGATGGTTTTAGCACTTCAAAATTCTGTCACCACAACAATCAGTGGTCAGAGAGCTCTCCAAGAATATACATATATACCACAAGAAGAAGAATATGTCAAGTTCGTCTTCCCAAATGCAACGGTTGCCAGTTACGTGATAGGCAGTGGATTGGAGAAATCAGTATTTATATTGTAGTTTCAAAACCATTTTTAAGTCATGTACCCGACGACACGGACCACCGGACCAATGATTGACAAAGATATTTTGAAAGTAATGCCGAACTCTGATCTAGTTTTGTAATAAATATTCAACTAGTTCAATTTATAAATTTACTTATGCATAGATAAAAAGGGTCATTTTCGAATCCTTCAAAATTTCAGAAGCGAGCAGTACAAAATGGTAAAAAAAGTATTAAACACTTTTCAGTAGTACTTACGTTTACGACGATACACACATTATTGTATTCCGAATGCATAAGCATTTAAAATGAAGACAGAAAGACTGAATGAATGTGGTGAGTATGGATAAAAAAGTGACACCAGAGAGTACTAGAGGGAAATCCTCCTCCTGACAGTGAATGATTCTCCAAATCACTTTTTTAAATCACATTTTCCCCACAAGAAGTTGGCAGACGTATCGTACAGTCATTATAATAGCACAACAAGTCAGATGATGACTGGTGTAAGCTACTTTTTACAAGATAGACTACCAGCGGAAAATATGATGATGATTTGATATGATGCAACGTCACTTAAATATATATAAGCCAACCAGTCAAGCATCTTCATGTTATCTACATTGTTCACTTTTTTTTTGAGATATATAGAGAAAGGCTACTGATTCAGATAACTTGGGGTACTTGTTTAAAAATATTGTGTCTGTAACGAATAATCAGCGTGACTTGTAATAAAAACCGGTTAAAAATAAGGAAGTGGCGAAAGCTATCAATATGGATTTATGATGATTGCAATGATAGGCAACATGAGTTAGTTTTCATGGGTTCATATCGATAGTCTATATATAATTTTACGCTACATCTTTAAAGTGCGACAAATACATACGTACCTTTTTATTGGATTCGCTGAGTTTTCTCATTACCATAAAAACAGTACTACTGGAGTTGAGCAAGAACAAGGGCAGAGAGCAATTTTAAATGGGTAAATTCTGTTAGCTACCTGAATGATACAGATATTGCAGCAGCATAAAGTTGGATTTGAGGATAAGCCACAAATAATTACCTACTTGCTTTGGTGAAGTTGTTTTTAGTGCATAATTTATTTAATTAAAGAGCCATTTGGTGCTACTCATATACCTATACTTAATATTTACAGAGATAATAATATTTTACCGAAATGATTATTTGCTTAAAGATTGAACACTTTTTGTTTTACTTTAAAGAAAGAAATGCTACTGAAGGAAATCCCAAAATTCAATGCTTGGTTGCCATTTAAGTTTACTAATCTATTAATGACACAAAGGAACGAATCGACAAATGATAAATGGCTTAAAATAAACAACACTTATACGTGTACATGAGCGATATGGTCATATGCAAGATGTGAATATATACATACATATATGTGGGTACATAAATTGTGACACGATATAGGCTAGGAATGTGAATAATATGGCCGACCGTTTTCACCGTCGAAATTTTATTACCTGATTAAAGTTTAATTTTCAATTTTCACGCTCATCCTTTTACGATGCTATCCATAAATGCATCAATAAAGTAAACGTAATGACGCGGTAGTGTGGCTGACTTTTCACTTTTGATGTTAAAGAACTTTTTGATTATGTTTTAAGAAAAACAAAGAGGACATGGTGATGGTGACTGAGCGTGTTCTCCCTTTGCAAAAAGGCATAACCATAACATCTGAAACAGCTTTTTTTAATGACAATCTTGCCGGCAAGAATTCAAATTTGGATATTTCAGGAAACTAGAAATATTTTTTTTGTGGGAATAGGAGAAAGTCCAAAAAATAAGCATGATTATACATGCTAATTTTACTTTTAACATGAACTTCAAATAATAATAAAACGCTCGAACGTGAATCAATAAAATAATTATGTTGCATGCGTAATGAAAATTAATGGTGTTCCCTCCTTCTTCAAAACATGCTTCAAGAACAAAGCAATTGAGAGTTTTCTTCTTGTTTTTTGTCTTTTTTTTTACTACTTTTGTTCCGCCATGCTGCAAGATGAGAGGTTAAACGGCAAACAAAAATTATATATATCATAGGACAAGTACATGTCATTTGAAGCCTTTTCAGTGCATGATTTTTTTGGCATTACAATTAGAAACACTTTGACATATTAAATGGGGTATGAATTATTATTTACGAGTGTTGGTAATAAAACGGAACATGACATCGTCACCGTCCCATTTTAGAGTTAATGGGGTCACTTGAGACAGTGCTATAAAACACTAACTACATAAACATATTTTTTACATGTAAGCTCAGCAAGCTGTACTACAATACAGATAGCTCCATCAAGTTATTGATAGCATGTCATAAGGGCATTGGAGTCTATACAAATGTCGTAAAAACTACCTTAACACTCCCCACTTACATTTATTTCTGCAAGAAAAGGTTTCAAAATTTTCCACATCTGTTTTCCTCCACTAACTTAAACCGTTTGAATGAAATTTTCGACTTTGCTTGCATTTTCATGAAACGTGCTGTACTAATCACAACAACTTTATCTTCCGTTTTTAACGAAAATGCGACACATCAAAATATTACGGGGTTACCTTAAATTATACCATTCTACTGCATTTTATCGCTTAGTGTTAACTTTTATCATCGAGAGTAAGTACTATATAAAGTGCAGTGATGCATACTGCATGTTTATGTACGGACATAATATGCACGTACTTTCAAGCACATAACGATGAGATCTCTCGGCGTTGTTGCAAAAAAAAATTACGAGAAAATACACAGATCAGCACTCCTGCAAAGCGACAGAGAGGTACGAAAAAGAAAACGACAGATCGTGGTTAATTTATGGATAAAAAATTTATTCCTAAAAGACAAGCCTAAAATCTGACATACACACACAATCAGAGGAAAGATAAATGCAGAGAGAGAACAAACAAATCCGAGTGGCAAGAAGAGGCACGCAGCAACATGTATATTATGTATATATGTACATGTGCATGTCTGTAGGTTCAATTTTTACTTTGGCTGTGTTCTCAGTCCTCTGACTGCTGGTGCATATAGTCCAGATCAAACACAGCGGTTATAATGCAATAATAATAATATTGTAAAAACAATATAATCAAGTGCTTTAATATAGTTTTCTCATCGCACATATTATATAGGCACTCATGCCAACTTGAAATATTGGTGGTATTACATATTCAAATGAACATATATAAAAAGCTTCTTTTCCCAGTATTGCATAGCATAACTTTTGAGTGCATAATATTACGGGGTGTAGTCAGTCACACAGCGCACAGCCAACTCCATAAAATGATATCAGAACTCTATAGTGCCATTCACGTCGTGACAAGGGCAAAATTTTTTTTATTCGCTTGGTTAAAATCGTCATGTTCAAATCATCATGTTCGTTATGCATTCTCTTTTTTTTGGTTTATGATGCATTATGAACTTAACAACACGTTTTATAAAATCCAACATTTTCCCTTTTGATTTAAATAGGCACAGAGTTCTCGACGAAAAAAATTCAACTTTTCAGGTTAAAAATATGTGAATTGTATAAAGTTAAGCTTATTTATAAAAGTTATGAATGCCTAAAATAATGTTTACAAAAACAAGCAAAGACCTAAAGCAAGTTTATAAACAACTGGTCATCGTTTCCAAAACTGTTGTGCAGCGTGCACGTTTTCTTGGCTGGTGCCTGCCATAAACTGATTGTGTGTTTTAAACCTCATGGGGCTTTACACATAGTTATTATTATTATGTTTATGATTTGCTCTTCTTACCATTTAGTTTACACAGCTTTTCAAAATCTGGGTTTGTTTTGTGCAAACTAAATCCTATCAAGCCAGCTGTGTGTGACTTCCACTTCTCCATTCTTGTTTACCGTTTTCGTTTATATTAGCGCCTCCCCAGTTTTCTCATAATTCTGTCATATAATCCAGTAAGAGTACATACATATATTCCAAAATTACATGATCTTCAATTAATTGTTAATAGCAGTATCATATGCAGAGAAACGTCAGTGTGGACATTGAGCTGTCGCTTTAAAGCAATAAATTGTGTACTCTTTCCTTTACAATGGCTAATAGGTACATGCTAAAAAAAGCTTTCAAGTTTTTACCAGTTTCGCATATCAAGTGTGAACTCAAGCTTTCCCTCAAGTTGTAAGAATTTCCACAGTCTGCCTGTAGTATACGTAAAATTACGTATGTGCATACTCTGTGGACCTTGTTGCATTGAAGAAGATTATAATATGGTGGTGATGATAACATTAAGAGTTTGTTAAATAGTTCATTCACGTATTTAAAAAGTTGTCGCAGAATACTACGGAATCCTTCCACATAAACTAATATTATGCGCCAAGATAGATGCAGTCAATCATGATGAGCCATTATGATGTGCACAATGCCCATGATGCGTATATACAACGCAACACTGATATGCTGTGCCTAGTCACCACCATCAGTAGACTGCACTGCAACTTTGTAAAACAAATAATATTATTATTATTATTAATATGTATGTATGTATATCTTACGCCAGTGGCGTCTCACATGTTATGTTGTACATGTAAACTTTGAAGTCGACTCAAAAAACATCTTAAGCCTGTAGAAATACTAAAAATAGTTCCTCTCTGAATTCACAGTCAGTTTCAGTTTCAATCTGAAAATTGAAGTGTACATTCAAGCTGTACAATCACTAACTAAAAAAAACTGCTGAGTGCAAAACTTCACGGAAAAACCATCATTCTGTCATTGTGTAACATGCTTCGCAAGATCCTCTGAATGGATGCAACTTTGTATATACAAAATAGCAGTTGTTTGTTACTGCTTACAAACTTTCATACATATGAGCTGCTCAAATAGACGCGATTAAATTTCACTGTCTGTCTTCTCGCTTCTTTGAAGTAGTTAGTTTACTCGCTTTACCTACATATCAAAACCAAACCACTGCTGCACCACTACTGCCTAATTTTTATTCATCATCTTTGTGCGTGGATTTCAGTACTTCTCTCCTCAAGCTTTTCACTGCCTTCTTACTTCAAGCCACCACACATGTCTATAATACTACTGCTATGAATCAAGAAAATTGTATATAATCCATATCACGTTATCCTTCATTGCCGAGCGCCAACTCCCGTTAAACAGCAGTCATCGTTATCCCATTCTAATAGGCTTCGTTGTCGACTTCGATTCTAAAACTATAATATTCTAGCATCCAATATCACCAGCATGCACTCCAACATGAAATATTCTCCTTTGCAAGTAAAAGTTTGTTTGTTGTGTGTGTGTTTGTGTGAGGAAAAGAAAAGTAACTCATCACATCATCAGTTTTCAAGACATCATAGAGGACGGTGAAAATCATAACATATCAACAGGGGAGAGAACATGAGCATATGTGTATGATTTGCAAATAGTCGTTTTTATTTTTGCAGCCACTCTGGCACACCTTTTAGAGCCACTAGAATATTATGCTCCAATCATGTAATATGTAACTCCTCTGAGCTTTTAGATTGATGCTGTAACGAAACTTTAGTTTTTTAGCCGTTGCAAAATTCAGTATATTAGAGAAATGACGAGAATTATAACGTTAGATAATATAACCCTCATTTTTTCTTTAGTAACGTGCGTGTCCGTCTGAAAAGAAGATATTTAAGACCTCTGCGAAATTTGTATTGTTGAATATGATGGCGTTCCTTTCTTAATCTCATTGAAGGAAAACATATGTGCAAATTGCAAATAGTATATGCACAGCATTACTACAATTACTATATGACTACTCGTTGATTGAAATGGAAAGACTTCAGTCAGTATCGCAGTACATTAGTTAGTTTTAGAATTTCGTGAGTAGGAATAGGTAGACGTGCTTGCCAAATTGCTTGCCGTCAGTATGCATACACAGGACAGTATTCCTTTTAAAGGGTGAAACATGGAACTTTTTTGTTCGTCATCGCATTTCCCCGAATACGGATCACTAGACTGGCCTGGCATCATTACTTCTAAGGTGGAGGATAAAATTTAACTTTTTTTAAAAAAAAGATGTAATACGGTTAAAACTAAAATACTTGTAGAGTACAGAGTATAGGAGATGTAGACGATAATGCTACTACGGAAGTATATTTCAGTGAAAACGTGGGCAAAGTAGGATTTAAGTTTTATCCATTATCCATTCAATGAAATTATGTTCGTGTTCGTTGCATAATTGATGCAAATTAAAAGAAAAAATAAACTTTAAAACAAAAATCAAGCCAATACATACATTGCTGGAAATATAATCCGTCAAGATGTACTACTACTGTCGTGCTTCATATGAGTAGGTCATCAGTCATCAATGAAATCTGATTAGTGTACACTGTACACTCTTTTGTTCACAGTTGACGCACTTCACTATGCCAGCCGTTCATAAGTAGGTAGCTGGCTTTAAAAATCATCTGCCCTTACCCCAGATAAACGGTTCTGGTGAAAATGAGCGGAATCGCGTTTGTTGTGCATGGTGGTGTTCTACGACTTAAGACTGACAAACAAACATGCTGAACTGAATAAGCCTACAGTTATTATGTTTCACTTTCAACTAAGCTAAGAAGCTAATAAATACTTTGACAACAAAATTAGAGAGTGTACAGATTTTCTCTGGAAATAAATTGGAACCACTAGCAGCATCATTTTTCATCTGTACATGCGTATATGGCCATTGTTACTGTTATATTTTTTTATACATTCAATGATGAAAAATCAGTACTGCACCTACTACAAACTCATGACATGAATGTCTGCCACTGCTCATATCATTATCATCTTTTATTACAAACGCAAAAGTGCAGACAGTTTTTGGCATGCACGAGCCAGCTAGGCATATATGACATGACACTGACATGTATCACATTAAATGGCATAATAAAGATATAAAATCAATGCATGTACACTTGATTTGCAACAATGAAATGTTTATAAATTACATATTTTTTTTTGTACACGTATAATCAATGGCTTATTCATCGTGGTATGGTGTCAAATGACTTAAAACTATACATAATTTTTTTACAGTGTACAATATTTAAATAAAATTCAATCTCCACTTTTCTCACTGAAGCTCATGTTACTTGCTCGTAAAAATCTGCACAAAATGATAGAACGGCACTGACTAACGATAAGTCTGCATAAGTCAATAGCCACATTACTATACAGAGGGCACATCAAACTTTGAATTGGATTAGGGATGATAAGATGTAATGTGTGGCGGTGTGAGACATTTGTTTGGATGTGTAGGTAGGTATATTAGCTTTTTTTTATTTACCTAGCTTCAGCCACACCATATATCATAGGTAATAATAAATAAGCGTGTGTAACTAAAAGCGAACAAAATAACATGATCGCATTATGGCCACGGGGAGAGTAAACTTGTAGCTGTTGCAGCCCTCATTTTAATAATAATCTTTAGACACACTACAGTTTAATGCAGTCGGATCTGCCACGAAAAGTAAGTATAAAGTGTAAGTTTTTTTTGACTGGTGCAACATTTTATATGTTACGGCTTTTTTGCAACTTGCTGGCTCTCTAGACGGCACGCTATCAAAAAAAATACTGCTCCTTATCATGGCTGCTTTATACCACAAACAAAAATGTAAGATCGCCTCTACCTCATCCATCTCATCTCCATTCCGTATCCAACAACTAAACTCGACGAAACAGAAACCGTTCCTCAACGCGTACAGTGTACATATACAGATTGTGTAAATGGGTAACATGGAAAGTAAGACAGAACTGAATGTACCATTTTTGTAATGGTCCAATCTGTGTATGTATACATGTGTCTACATGTTTTTATGCAAAAACCATTATTATTATTATTATTATTATTTTTATAACATTTGACGACTGACTATCACTGCAACAAACTTTATACAAGTTGGGCGTAACCCAACATTATCGGCTAGATGAAAAACGAGTAAAAGAAACCTACCAAGGAAAGATAAACCCCCTTTGAACTGATCACCTACGCATCACTAACATTTTAAAAGTTTGAATCCTCCCTCACAACAAGTAATGTATAGAGAATTATAAGACATATACAGGTGTTAATTTACATGTGATGATCAAGATATAATCGCTGGGGAACAGTTAAGGCAGTAATACAGTCCAAAGATTGGGGTTTTTAAAAAAAAAATATCCCATAAAAAGGTAGTCATCATATATCTTTTCAAACTCCACATTAAGCAACATGACGATGATCAAGAATTGGTAATTTCTCTTTGCTTTGCTGATACGCCAAAGTGAAAAGTGGCAAATACAGACTGTAAACAGGAAAATAATCAATTAAAATGTAAAAAGCACCTTCCTAATATAGACGTTCTACGTTTATTTACCATATTCACTTTTCCTTTAGCTAAATTTAATATTTGCATTCAATGATAAAAGACAATAGTACACTAATTTAAAAAGTATATATTGTAATCACATAATAAATAGTATACATGTATGCATTTATATCTATATTTGTTAAAATATTTTCAACCGATAAACTTTCTACTACTACTATTTTAAACTTGAGGCAACCACAAACCTAAAAAAAAACCTGAGCTATTGTTCGCATCTCATTTTTAATAATGAGTCATTCAAATAATGAGTCATAGATTTTCGGAAAAAAAAATCTGGAGTGAGCGTGTTGATAAGTTTTCTGTTATGTTTATCATCAATTAACTCATCCTCCTCCTACTGGTTTACATTAACGCAACTTGAATGTGTAAACTTTAAACTACTTCCATTAATATTCACAGCGTATGTAGTAGATAGCATAAACATTTTCTATCCGTGTAGTAGCGGTAAAGAGCAAAAAAAAGATACAGTACGCTGCTTAAAGTTTTATCATGTCACGTTTCATTTAATCAATCTTTGTTAAACTTTTGTTTGTTATCAGCATTCAACAGTCAAACATACGACAACAAATTTTATAAAAGGAATAATATCTTATTCTTTACAAACTTTAATGGTAAAAGACAAAGTTAATTATAACTAATATTAAGTTCAAGTTCGTAAATACGTCTCACTTGCAATTTATCTATGAGATTGTTGCTATTGTTCATACTACCATATCAAGAAGAGATGAACCAGACACAAAACGCGTAGCTACTTTACGTCACTATCTACTACAAGGCATGTGCATATATGAGTATATAGTCAGGGAAAACAAAGAAATTGAGAACATACATTGAAAATCTTTTTTTTGTGCCTTGTAAAATACACTTGAAAAGTACAAAAAAACATTGCAAAATTTACTCTTAGCATTGGACAATATAAAAATGAATGCATTGTTGGATGGAACTGAAGATCATTTCAGTGGCGATGGAGACAACAAACATGATCAGACAGCAAGAAAAAACCAGTCAGTCATTCACACTTTTAGTAGTACAGTAAAAAGACAAGTACCGTTACTCTACTGCTCAATCCGCACAACTGCATACATCTCAATTCTCGTCATCATCATCATCAACTATCTGTCCACATCATCTCCCTCGTCAAACATTCGCCATGGCTTTTAAGAATAGATGATGCTGACAATAATATTGGTCATGCCCGTGCATAAAACTTGATGCTTAACATGAGTCGCAGTAAGACTACTTGCAGCAGTGGCCCTAAAGTTCATAGTTTCATAGTTGATGGTGATGTACATGCAAAAATAAACAGAGATATCAATGTACTACATATACCGTAATACCACTACCACTGTTTCAAATGAAGCAAATGAGATTACAATTGCAAATAGTGTTATGAATGACGGATTGACCACAGTCCAGTAGTACAGATTCGTTGCAGCAGCAGCACAGATTGATTGCAAATGCAGAGAGATGCAGCCAGCAGAGGCACACAGT
>JAHZMZ010005271.1:0-12117 GCA_027743805.1 Lepidocyrtoides sp. E14
TGGGTGGGTGCTTGGTTCGTAAAAAGATGACGAATGATGACATGGTGGGTGGGTGGGTAAAAAATGGCCAATTTTTTGATGACGTAATATATGGATCGTCCCTATACGTTGTACACACGACATGCACATGTACCGACTGCGACTATGAAATACTCTGTACTGCTCTTCATACAAATATATCCCATAATAATCATTGCAGATTCTTCTTTTGATTAACTCTATATTGCGCACTTACCGATTGATCATCATAATTACATAATTTGTGAACACTACATCTTCCTGAATCCTATGAATGCATTTTTTTACTAACGTTTTACGTATTTTTTCGCGTCGTTCAAATATTTTTTTTCTTCCTTTAAAAGCCTTTCGCTTTCCCTATCTTTTCTTATTTTTCACTGATGTTTGCCAGCCCATATACAATCCATACATACCCTCTCTTTTTTTTTGCAACCTGACTGGAATTGATGGATCATTTTCTCCTGGAAATTGCACTTTCAAAAAGGTCTGAAATGTGATGTTAGCCATGATGATGTGATGTAACAATAACATTTCCGAGAGAAAAAAAGCAATTGTTCCGTGAACCAGTGAAACGGTAATAACCACTAGCACCTTGTGCCTTGCCATGCATGTCATGTGTGTATTACGAAAGGTTTGGCTGTGTAAAAAAATACTATACGGATGCAAAGGAAAAGCTTACAAAAAAAGGAAACTCAAATGTGGCATCTGTGAAAACGAAAAATTCTTTCTAATTCCTTCTGATGGAGATAGTAGAGGAGAAAAAAGCAATAAATTCATGTACATGACATGTCATTCACCGCCACTACACACAGACACGAAAGAAATTTCGTTACACTATTCTTACTTCTCCAAACGGAGATTATGCTTGTGTTGTACCTACATACATACACAGCAGCTTCACAATAGACACAAGCTTTTACGAAAGAGGAAACACTCTTGCATGCTAAATTGCATCCATCAAGAAGGAAAAAGGAAATAACAAGACGTAAATTAAATTGAAGCAAGAAACTTGTGTGAGTTTGAAGTGTATGTGTACAATGTAAATGTAAATGAAGCATGTGGAAAGTAATGACGTGATGATGTGATGTGAGGAAACAAAGTGTGTAGAGAAAAAAAAGTTTGAGGGTTTTTTTACATGCATGCGCATGGGAGAAAGTTGAAGAGATACAAAAATATGCATCGCCAATTCGCCAGTATTTTTAAAACACACATGAGAACAGAGAGTGAAAGTTAAAGATTCAAGAGAGTAAAATGTAAGGTGATGGTCATCAAAAGGAGAAGGTATTTGGTGCACAAATATTAAGCGAGGTCTCTCATCTGAAAATTACGCGCTGAGGAAGCGAAAAGACACACATCTTATTCTTAATTGGAGTGAGCAACAAGAAATTTTTGTCAAATGGCATTTAAACGTGAAGTAAAACATCAATCACAGTCGACAGCATCAACGATAAATCTGCTTTACTTTGTTAGCTTTTCTGCTGCCAATTTGCCAAATATAGATAATAATCCTTGGATATTCTAAGAATTCTTAGAGTTGCTTCAAAACAGTTCTCGACAAAAATAAACACGGCAATCAATAATGAATGACTGCGTGTTCCAAAGAAAAAAAATCCGTTGCTTCGAATTTTGTTTTTGCCAGTATTTTTCCTATTTTCTTTAAAGTGATTCAAATTAGAGAACGTTAAATTCAATAATTTTTGCCATTTGCACATCCATTTATACACTCAAACAGCAAATGTTGTTTGTTTATCGTATTTAAGGTTATTTATGTTTGCTTTTCCAACAAAATTGTTACATTCATGCTGTCACTTTTCATTCACGTTCTTATTTGCGAAGCTGCCAACTAAAATCACAAATTGCCCATTTTTCCTTTCCAGCGTTTTCTCGTAAGTATTACAGCTTTTACTACAACTGCTACTAGTTATCTCATACGAAAAGTAAAACCAAAGAGAAAAAACTTTTTTCCGCTTGATTTAGTTATTCGCTTTGTTCAGCTTGTCTTGCCTGATTATGTCATGTAGAGATTGAGTTGAAACACATCACACGCATTCTGTTATAATAGCATCCGGCATTTATAGATTGAAAGTCAACCTAGCATTTTGCGTTGCTGTTATTTTAAGCTGGAGAAAATAATGGGTAAATGGAAAGTAATTTAAAATGAGTTTGTAGCATGCTTTTAGGCTCCAACCCTTTTTAGCCGGGCAAGTAAACATTATGCATAATTTGCATTTTTAGTGAAATTTCCGTACACATATTTTCAATGCTTACAATACTCAATTTTCTGACTAATAATAACCAAATATATGATATTGATCAATTTTAAGTGTTTGTTTATATCATTACGATTATAAAACTATCATCGAATTTTAAGAACATTTGAAACTATAAATATTTATTTGCTCCGTAAAGTTAGTGGGAAAATTGACGAAACGCGAAAATGTTTTTTTAATTAAATGAATGAGGCTTATATTAATTATAGTTTAACCTAGTGTAACTGTAACAAAGTAGATGATAAGATATTATAACAGAGTACATGAAGAAGAGATGAAATACAGATTTGTACAGAATGTGATTATTAAAACTTGTCAACCCGATTAAAAATGTTGACAGCATAAAAAAACTTTTGTGCTGTTTTTTAATGTGAGCATCGCCAGCATTTTTTAATACATTTTTTATCCAATACAGTTTACCACACCAATTGATATACATCCGTATCCTTACTATTCGCATGTCGTCTTGTAGTTCAGCTTTTGGAAGCATGGCTACCCCATTCAGTGATATTTTAGCGAACGGAATCAAACCACTAATTAATTAGAGGAAATGTATAGGTAATTAATTGTTCAACAAATACGCATAATACTGTGTTCTGTACATTTTTTAGATAAGCTTTGTTGTATGTACATCAATGGTAAGTTTAAATCACATAATCAAAAACAAAATATTGCATACTTACAATTGACAAAATGTAGAATCCGAAGTGAATACAGTCACAAGCTCTATTCTATTTTACTTTTCCTCATATTCATATAAATGTGTCACCGAAAATGAAAAAAAAGAGAGCAATAACATTCACAGCACGAAGCACATTCATCCCTACCTCTAGGAACTCAGGAACTGATGCCACAACTAGCATATGCTAATTTTACAAATATCTTAATGAAAATATATGTACATATGTAACTAGCTGAGGAGCGTGAATACGAATAAATAAATATTATATTTATTTTTTTTGGATGACGGTGTTGACAAAAAATACAGCTTGATTTTCACATGACTGGATACACAACACCTATTAAATCAGTTTCAACACTCATTATCACGAGAAAAAATGAACAAAAAAGAGGCGTGTGATTTTAATTATAAGCTGATTGATGTAATAATATCACAAGCTTTTATTAATTTCAAGCAGAATGGGGACATTCTTTGATTATTTTTTTTCTGGTGACGTGCTTGATGACTAATCATTCATTGACTTCAAACATTTAGCAAACTAATTAGAATCGTTTATAGTGCTGCCATCGACATAATATGTGTAGTGTGACACGTTCTCTGCATGTCAACTGGCGGCTATTCTGGAGAGGTGCATAAAATTAGACGACAAAATTTTATTTTATTGAAAAATTTTCAGGTACTAGAAGGAAAGGTATCGTGACTTTATCTGGGGCAGAAGTAACGGTTACCGATGTGCGAAATTTATGGAATACTTTAATAATGAATATTTCTCTATGCATTTAAATTCTGTTTAATTTAGTCATAGGTCACCATTTCGTTGCACCATCTCTTCTTAGCTTACACCATCCTCTATTTCTCACAAAATAAAAAAAATTCCTGAAAAATTTTTCACTTGGTTTAAAACACAAGTTCTTTCAAGTAAAGTACATTTCAATGGCGAACAACTCAAAAAACTTTCTACAGAGAAAGTAAGAGAGACATAAGTTGTACGTACTATTTTATTACTCTCCCCATAACACACGCCCAGAGAGCTGCAGTCACAATTTTTTTTCCTCCACCACATCTCAACTTCTCCTCTTCTGATTTTATTGCTTTTTACTCACTCTCTTTCTCCATTTGAAAGAGGATCAAAGAAGAAAAACTCACCACAATAAAAATACAAGACAATTCGCAATGCGGAATAAAAAAAACTTGTGTGGATATGCGGACTTCAAAAAAACCTACTAAAAATACTTAACTCGCTGCATCACCAAATCTTTCTGTAGAAAATAAAGAACGGAGAGAGAGAGAGAGAGAAAAAACGGAAAGTCATGAAGGAAATAATAACGTTAACGAACCAACTGAACCAAGTAAGAATAGTAAAGTAGGGAGGAGGAAGCATAAAAAAGCATTCACTGACACTACACTGAATGAAAAGCGGTTGCAGTTCGCACTCTCCTCCACCCGACTAGCTGGCGTTATACATTATTTGTTGAAAAAAAAGGATAAAATATACACGACATACTAAGCGAAAAAAAATTGTAAAAGTGGCGCAAGAAAAAAAAGAAAGAAAGTACAGATGTACAGTTGCACAAACTTACTTCCTCTTGTTTTCCTTCGCTGTTCAGTGGCGGCAGCAATAGAGTAGTATTTTTTTCACTACTAACACATTCTTGTCACATTACTCACGTTCTTTTACACATGCATAGGGAAGTATAAAAAAAAGAAACGGGGGACAACAAAAGATGCTTCTCTGCTTTCTTTCTTTTCTTTATGCACAAAGGTAAAGTTGAGCAAATGAAGAAGAAGAAGAGAAGGGAGAGAAAGCAGAGAGCGAGTGAGTTCTAAATAAACTGCATTATGAATGTCAAAAGGAGTAAATTAACCTTTTCTATAATTCATACACGTTTGTTAATAAACAAACGAGTAAAACAGATAAATTATGGAGTAGATGTGAGAGGGAAAGTGGAGCGAAGTTCGTTAGTCTTTTAGGAGAAGAAGTTGTTGCTGATGATTTTGCTGTGAAGAGTTGACAGACAAAAAAAATACAGAAACAGAAGAAATGCCTCAATGGAAAAATAAATGAAAGCAAAGGTTGGAAAATATAGAGAGCAAAAGTAAGTAGTAAAAAAACAATAAAAGCATGGATGGGTGGATGCAAAGAGAGAGAGAAAGAGAAAAAAATACTAGCAAGAAATAAAATGGCCGGGAGAAAAAAAAAGAAGAAATTAGTTTTTGTACCGTTAAAATTAATGAGCAGACAGTGATAAAAGACTAGTTGGCTGGAAGAGGGGCAGAAGTGGATCTGACAAAAGAGGAAAAGTTTTATGTGTTTTGGAACTTCTTACAACAATTAACGGAACACAATAGGAACTGCTTTAATGCGATAAGTTGTTAGTCTGTCACATTGTCAGTGAGAAGTTTTTAAAAAATTGGCAGAGCGGAAACAACTTCATTTCAACCAACTATTACGAATTTTTGATAAATATTCTAAAACTAAGAGTATAAATTCATTGAGTAGATTTGGATAACAGTCAACAGACGTCAGTACTTAAAGTTATAATACAATGGCAATATTTTGAATACTTTTTTTTGTTCACTTAAAAACTCGCGATACTTTATTACTTCCTTACAAAATCTTTCCCAGTTACTTATTTATCTGAAGTTGAAGTGTACTTGTTTTTGTTCTGCTTTGTTATATCCCCTGTAAATAAGTAAAATAACATTAAACAGAACAAAAAGGGCTCGTTATTGAGTTACTGTTAATTACAAGACTTCCTTGTAATTGTCTCTCCCAGTCGAGTGGAGCGCTTACGAGCTTTAGTAGTCGCACTACTGGCTTTGATTTCAACTGACGAATGGATACACATACTCAGACAAAAAGTCGTGGCATACTTAGAAATATGTGTACTTGTATACCAATCCTTTTTTAAACAGAAAAAAAAGTTTTAATGAATGACGGTAGCTACATTTAAATCTAAAACGTGTAGTAGAGTGAGCAGTAAAAGAGCAAAAGATACGATTCAAATGAAACGAAGGAGAATTAAAAAGGAGTGGAAACAAAACACACAGGAGTAAAACAGCCTACAAAACTACTGCTACTGCTCACATCATTGCATAAATCAAATTATCCTTTGTAGTTGTTCCTTTCTGAAACCACTATCTTTACAAGCAAGGGCTGTTTTTAAAACCAAAAAAATGACGAATCTTCCGTAATAAAAAAACGTTTTCTTCTGCCTCGTAAGATACTTAAATCTCTATAATCACCGTGCATTACTACAGTTTTGCATTATTATGCGAACGGTTCTGTGTTCCTTTTATGTCTTTGCATTTTATCTTCTCTAGTCTTTTTTAAGTGCAAACGTGAGCTCCTCTTTTTCTTTGCCATATTTTTTACGATTTTCTTTGAAGACGGACGGAGAGACTGCAAAGTAAAAGCAGAAAATAAAATACAAAAGGAAAAGTAATTAAATTGACAGAAAAAAAGTAATAAATTTTCTTTTGTGTTTTATTGATTTTAAGCCGTGCTCCTCTCTCCACTCTCCACCATCAAAATTATGCCATTGTTAAAATTATAATAGCAAAAAAACTCGCCCTCTCTCGCTTCAGCTAAAAACACTAATTTCAAACAAATCACGTATCAAGCTTGATAGTTATTTCTCGGCAGTAGTGAAAATCATTGCGAAGAAACCCGACAATAAAATAGGTTATAAGAGCACTATAAAAAAGAGAGTGGAGATTTATTGGCTGGCCAATAGTAATATTCTACACGCCTGCATCATCATCTCCCTCGTTTTTATCACTTCACTAGTTTTAAAAATCCTTCAAAACGAAATTTATTGTCAAATGGTCGTCTCTCTTTATTTTTTTCTTTTGCTGTGCATTTTAAAGCATAACTTTCCTATTTTTTCTTAAGCAAATTACATAAAAGTACTTTTTTAAACTTTTACGTAAGTACGTAAATTTTTACAACTGCGTATCTTCTTCCACACACACTAGGGCCATAACATATTATTTATTTCGTTTTTAGCTTCTCACTTTTGCCTTTTGCTAGTTTCTCCCTCAATTTTCCTCCGGCTATGAACATACATACATTAATACCAGACCGCACACACACACACACACACGGCAGCAAAGCAATTTAATCTACACTAGCACAGCCATTTGTGTACATGTTTAGTAGATGAGTATGTTTATGAGTGCAGCAAGGCGTAGTAGTAGCAGCAGCATCAAACACCACATTTTCCTTCAGAGTTTCTCGATCGTTAATCATCTTCTCTTACGACATTGCAATTCTCTCTCTTCTCCATCTTTCTCGCCACAACCGCAGTGCGTATGTACGTAATGTGCATATGTATATTGGCAACAACCAGCAACAAAGCATCATCTCAAACATTTACGTACTCTCTCTCTCTCTCTAGTTTCATGAAGATCTACGAGGTTGAAAGCTGCTTGAACATTTGCTCACTCGACCAACAAACTAACTAACTCGCCAAGAAACAAGATACTCTTAGACCATACAATACTTGTTTCTCTACAGAAAAGATGCTGATTTTGACTCGGTTGAGAATTGCAATGTGATGGTAGTGCTAACCAAAAAAGCCAATAAAATTTTTTCTTCATGTTAGATGGATATATGAATGTACTTACACATTGAAGAAATTCACATTAGACGATCATCATCAGTTCTTATCATTCTCTTGTTCTCTCGCCGGTCATATCAAATGTTAAAATCCTACCACCTACACGCTGAAAATATCGTCTTTCTCCATCTTATCCACATCATCATTCTCCACCACCATTACCACTCTACGTGTGTGTGTATGTGTGGCTTTTATTTATTGCAGTAAAGAAAGCTAAGTGAACAAGCCACACTGAAGAACAGGAGAAAAATAGGAACAACATGAGAGATGAGAAAACAATCCATAACCTTCCATTTGCTTTTCCCAAACACTTGCCATTTCTATTCTTTATTGTCTTGCCGTGTCTTGGCTACTTAATTTCACTTTCCACCTCCACCACCACCACACCGCCAACACAACCGACACCCTTTTGCTTCTGGTTGATTCTCTTCTTCTCTTTTCTGTACTTTGCATTCTCCAAGACATATCATGAGAACAAGGAAAGTACTTAAAAGTGAAACTAAAATATCCATTTCTTCCTCTTTTCTGTTTAACTGCTTGGTTTGGTCATAAATCTAGGTTAATTTGAAACTTGAGCGAGCCTAAAAAATCTACAAACAGGTGCACTGTTTTACTTTCTCTTCGTGTTCTACTAGATTCAAATCAAGTTTGTTTGTATAGGTATATTATATACTTTGCATTATTATTTAGTCATATGCCAGCTTATAGGATTTGTCAGACTGTTCATATGATACCTACTTACTTACGATACTAAAAGGCTAATGTACCTTTCTCCCCTGAAATGTTTCTAATTTTATAACGGCAGCAGTTTCAACTTCTTGCAAAAAAACGTTTGCCCTCTTCAATTTTCCAAAAGTAAGAAATTGTTTTTATGCAAATTTACAACCAGGAATAACAAGTAAGTGCTTATCACCATACAGAAACATGCAGAGTAAGAAAGGTAGGTAAAACCTTAGTAGGTAGGTATGCATTACTTTTATTCATTAACTTTTATAAACTAAGTATGCCATTAGTAATGGTAGAAAGCATGTATTTTAAACAGGTACCTAAGTACAACATCCGGGGAAAGTGAGCCCGAAGGAACAACGCATATAATTTATTATGTAGATTGGTTACACTAATGCTATCCATCCATCCATCCATCCATCTATCCATCTACCTAAGTTCCATTTCTAGTAACCTATGCTTTTAGGCAATGTTTCACCGCCAACTTTCCCGTCCTGTCTAGATTTTTATCAAGTTGCATGAAAAACTATTCCTCTCGAGAAAAAAAACTCACATGTCGTTTCTTGTTGCAAAGAGACGATACTACTACTGGCTTACCTGGACTGGACGACTTCACTTGAACTGTGTTTCGTTGATCTTTGATGGGCAGTTGTACTTGTGCCTCTTTTATTTATGTAAAAATATACTTCTTTTACCATGTTAAGTACCAGGTTTAAATCGAAACTAGAGCTGTATGTACAGCAGAAAATACTAATAATAGTAATACAGCTTTTTTCTCTATTCCACCACCCAACCAGATTTCTACTTTTCCTCTTTCTTGTCCGGTCCGGTCCGCATTTTTACACACATCCATCACGCAATTCCCAAGTAAAGGATTATTGCTTCTTCACAGCTTGCAAAATAAATACACATGTATTTTGGTTATTATGGAGAGCTGAAGTGGAAGTGGCTGAATGGAAGAATGTAGGACCATAGAGAAAAATAGCAAATGGACATAATAACATCCATGCATTTTCCATGAGAGAGTGAGAAAGTAAATCTCTGAGGTGCTACTTAAGCACATGTTATTAAAACAGCTATATACATAAGTATATACGGCCTCTATCACACAACTTACCATTAATACACACCTGGCCATGGCCAAAAATCCTCGTCCTCTTGTAAAGCAAATATTATCGCTGTTGTTGCTATATGCTGCTCGGACAGTTCTCCCTAGAATATTCTCGTCTCCACTTTTAACATTTTTATCGTTCTCATGATTATTATTATTATTATACTGTTGTGTAGATCAACATCCAAATCCTGTGCATGCATAATAAATACACACATACATATTTAACTTGACTCACTATCGGCATTATGTTCAAAATATATTGACTTTTTTGTAGTGATGCTCTCATGTATATAATCTAGGTATGTAATGTGTAAGTATCATGCTTACTTCCATTATGTCAAGAAAGTTAAAAGGATCCAAAGGTAAGAGTCAAAACACATGTGAAAGCTACCACTGTTTTCTCTCTACACACATTATAGGTATTGCATGAATCCTGCATGCTACATTTTTTCCTCTGTAAAGCTACTACTGTGCATTTTTGTCTTACGTTTTCCCACTCAAGCCTATACATAAGCAGCCGTCATGTCCCTTTCCCTCTGTAAAATTTATGCCCTCAAAATGTGCCATGAGAAAAGAGCTTTTTAGCAAAAGCAATAATAAATGTGACCAGGGAGGGATTGTGAAAGGAGCAGAAAACGCACTCTTACACTCTCCGCGTTTCTTTTTTCTTTCTGGAGAAAATTCACATCTGACTTGATACTATATAGATTTCTACATTATTTTTCTATGAAACGTGCGTGTAAGCGTGTGCTTATTAAAGAGTGTAATAATATTGCATAAAAGAGAGGTATGAAGTGGACCGGACTTTTACTTGTAGTACGCAATATTCAATAAACACATAAGACTCTCAACAAGCTCAACTTGCCCTCACTTGCAAAAATATATTATTTTCCATGTATTTTATTATTGCTGCTGTACTGGCATACATATGCACCTACTCAACTGAATAAAAAAGAAAAAATATTGCAACCCAGAGAGCTAAGCTTTACTTTAAGCTCTCCAACAAAGCTGACTTTTACATTTTCCCTTTCACAGTCATTCCTCTTTTTATTTGCTTTCTTTATTTTCCCCTATAGTAGCAATCCGCTTTAAAATATAAAAAAAACAGCACATACACTACCATTATTATTGTCGTTGAAGAAAGAGGACATAAAATGGCAGGGAAATAGGAAAACACATGCATCAAAAGGCATTGCACATTTACATTACATTATTATAGCAGAGCAGCCACATCAAATGAAACCTTTCCTTATAAAAATTTTAGGTCTACTACTACTACTACTACAAGTATGATGACAAGCAGGGCATACATTGGAGTCAACCCTGTACTTTGAGAAATGAGAACTGAGGTGGATAGCAGAAAAAAGGAGAAAGTTATAATTTACTATTTTTTCTTCAGAGAAAACACCAAATACATAGGTAAGCAAGTAAGCATTATTATGATGGAGACAGGGAAGAAAACCTTACTCCTTCTCATCCTGTTTTATTTTTTTATACCCTGCTTCTTTACAACCATTTCCCAGTTTCATGTATACCGTGTATTTACCATCATCATTTTGAATGATAATAATAGTAGTGGTGGGAGCAAATACAAAATAATAATAGTATAGTAATAACATGATGAGGTTTTGATGCAATAAAAAAATACGTATTTACTTGTGGTTCATGCTGTAACCATTACTTGACTGTGTATGTAGACTCCTCTCAGTTTCACACAGGTAGGTAGGCCAAAAACATAATATTTTTTGCTTTAAAAGAACAAATAAATACGCATAGTTTGGCCTGACTGCTCCTTTTTTTTCTTCTCCAGCCACTTTCTCTCTTCTTTTGGAAAGTAGTTTTTATGGTAGTAGTACTGCTATTTATTATTTTTTTGCTGCTGCATGTAGCAGCAAGGAAGCAAGGAAGCTAAGCGACTACCAAACACGAAATTTTTATGATGGGTAAATAATAGTATGTACAAGGAAATTACATGATATGATAAAGAGCTAGCGATACAATAATAGTACTACTACCGTCATCATCGTGATCGACATCAATATCACTTTAACGGTAGTTGTAATGGTGGTTATGGCATGCTCATAAAAATGCGAATTATTATGTAAAATAGGTAAAAGAAAATCCATACCACTCTTTCTTTACTTTTTTATGAATTTTTTAGGGTTCTTTGACCGGCTGGTTCAACAAGGTTGACAGTGGTGTTATGGTGTATAAGGAAGTAAAACGATAGGGTGGCAAAAAAAGTGATTTGTTCCTATTTTCTGAACAGGTCTCATGCACCGAAAAAAAGAATGAAATAAAAATGGTGTAGGTCGTTCATACAAAAAGATATGAAATGGGATTTAAAAATTATCAGTTTTTTGGCAATTTATTGAAATAATTATTGAGAGTAATTTTTAGCAAAGTTTGACGGCACTATTTTATCTTCTTGGAGTAATCTGACTCCCGTAACCGAAGGTAATGCTAAGCGACCATTTGGAGCACTGAAACATCAAGCACTGTCGTAGTAGGGCGTGTACATGAAGGCAATTTTGTACTTGTTCATTATGTCTACCACTTCTTGTACCTATTTTAACTAATTCGAAACGTAAGTGGTAATGATAAGAGCAACTCCAGCCACCGGAAAGAAACCGCATATAATAAATTGCAATTAGCTCCAGGCATCAGACAATGTTAAAGAGAAAG